>JAUFNR010000073.1:0-167047 GCA_031216915.1 Pictodentalium vernedei
TTTTTTTCTTCGCACGTTTTCTATATTATATTTTGACATGGTGAAGATAACCAGGCCAGGATATCTTCCCCCACCTCCCAGTCACCTTGTCAAAGTCCTGTAGACCATTCATACGACCTTTACAACCATTGTTTGACTTTGTTATGGTTGGGTGAGAGAGTAAATAAAGCCTATTTATTTTTTTTTTTCAAATGGTTGCTATGGGAATAGGTAGATGATCATATTTGGACATAAACTTAAAAGGAAATGTATAAATGTATGTATTAACGAGTTTGAACAACTTTTTCATGTTAATGTGATGAAAATTCAGTAAATAAATGTTATGTCATTATAAGTAGTTTTATTTTTTATTTTTATTTGCTGGTGGGGGGGGGGGGATGATATCCAGGGAGGGGAAGATATCCTAGGATAATTCCCCCCATGGGAAGGGATATGCTAGGACATCTTCCCCCTGGGAAAGATGTCGGGGGGGGGGGGGGGAGATATTGTGGCACACTGGTACTTCAAAATATACCAGGTAGATATCAACTAATTTTAGAAGTCCCAAGTATATCATCTGTAACAGTATCTATTTTTTGTGGGGTTGTATCTGTATCATATGCATAATTTAGTGCTTCCTACCTGATGCTTATCCAATGTTGTAAATCACTGAACTGCACACAAGCAAGTTGAATGAATGACTGATAGGAAGTTGTTAAAACAACAGGATATCTGACAAAGGACCACATTATATAAACACCTGTTAAATTAGGAACAGTTCTCAAGCGATTTATAATTCATACTCACTGGAGACCATTTGTCATGCTATAATCACCTACACTTCATATGAAACAATGGGAGCCAATAAACTAAATTGAACCCTTTTGTGTAGTATGGACCTATTCTGGATTTTAGCCCAGAGAAAACAGAAAGCCATAAAATGAAACTTTGGCAATTTCGTCCCCTGAATTCAAATATGTTCTATGTGGGAATAGGAACATAGAACACATTGGAAATCAGGGGACAATTTGTAGAATGTGTTGCAAAACAATCCAAACAATGGTGGGAATATGTCGAATATTTTCTTGCATCTTAAAGCTCACCACAGCCCGTTATATTCAACAATATTCACCAAACCAAACCAAACAAAATGTGATGTCAGAACAAGTAATCGCCTCAAATTTAACTGAAATCAGCAGTTTTGGAGAAGGTGCAAACACCATGTTCATGGACGATGGTCGAAAGACAGTGAGCGATCACAATAGCTCATCCTGACTTTTAGTCAGGTAAGCTAATAAGTGTTAATTTTAGTTGTTCTTTTTTAACTTGCACCTGTGTCGACAAGTGTAACTTCACGATGATGCATAACGACAACGGTATCCATGTATCTGTGACTTGCAAAGGCACGTTCCCTCTTCTGGATTTCAAAATGCAAAACTAGAACTGTTCTAGCTTTGTATTCAGAAATCTGGATGTAGCAAAGAAACACACAGCACAGGCATCAGGGGACTCAATTATATGTTTAAAACAATAAATCCATAACAAGAGGCCCCAAGGGGCCTTAATCGCTCACCGGCCAAAGTGGTTCAAAGAAGTATTTGGGGTCACATTCAGTTAGACATGGTTCATCAACACTATAAATGAATGAAGTCATGAGAGGCAAATTTTATGGAAAAACACTAAGGAATTGATTTGAACAAAACTGAACCTAACATGCCCCCCTGCCACCCCTGCCCATAGAGCCCAAATATTAAGCCAAGGACTCAAATTGAACAAACTTGAAGCTGATCCCCCTTGAGATGTCCTATACCAAATAGGAAAGAATTCTGACTGGTGGATATGAAGAAGGTTTTTAAAGAAATCACCTCACATTGCACTAAGTTAAACTTTGGGCTCAAATAGGGAGCCCAAATATTAACCCAGGGTCCCGATTTGAACAAACATGAATCTGACCCACCTAGAGATGTTGTATACCAAATATGAAAGGATTCTGATTGGTGGATCTGAAGAAGATTTTAAAAGAAATTCCCTCATATTGCACTTAGTTCAAATTCAGGCTCCCATAGGTAGCCCAAGTTATCAACCCAGGGACCAGATTTGAACAAACTTGAGTCTTACCCTCCAAGAGATGTTGTATACCAAATATGAAAGGATTTTGAATGGTGGATCTGAAGAAGACTTTTTAAGAAATTTCCTTATATTGTACTAAGTTAAAATTTTGGCTCCCATAGGGAGCCCAAATATCAACCCATGGACTAGGATTGAACAAACTTGAATCTAACCCTCCTAGAGATGTTGTATACCAAATATGAAAGTATTCTGACTACAGGGTCTAAAGAAGATTTTAAAAACAAGTCGGAAGAGGACACAAAATTTTCAGGTAATAAAAAAAAAATTTCCGTCTCAAAATTGAACACAATGCATAAAAATCCCCCAAAATGTCTGAATTTTGGTCCAAATTTCGGAGGAAAAAAAATTTCCTAATTTTGGTCCAAAATTTCCAAGTCTGAACTGGACCAAAAATTTTCAGGCGAAAAATTTATTTTTTTCCATCTCAAAATTGAACAAAATGCATGAAAAATCTAAAAAAATTCTGAATTTTGGTCCAAAATTTTGGAGTCCAAACCAAACCCAAAACTTTCAGGTTAAAAATTTGGGGGGAGGGGGGGTTCATCTCAAAATTGAACAAAACGCATAAAAAATGCACACAAAAAAAATTTCTCGAATTTTGGTAAAAAATTTCTAAGTCAGAACCAGACCCCAAATTTACAACTCAGGGACCCGATTTGAACAAACTTCAATCTGAACCCTCCTAGAGATGATGTATACCAAATATTAAAGGATTCTGACTGGTGGATCTGAAGAAGAAGATTTTTAAAGAAATTTTCTCATATTGCACTAAGTTAAAATTCGGGCTCCCATAGGGAACCCAAATATTAACCGAGAAACTCGAACAAACTTAAATCTCCCCCCCCAACCCCCAGCTACCATAGCAAGCCCCATATATATACCTAGGAACCCGATTTGAACAAACCTGAATCTGACCCCCCTACAGATGTTGTATACCAAACATGAAATGATTCTGACTGGTGGATCTGAAGAAGAAGATTTTTAAAGAAATTTCCTCAAATTACACCAAGTTGAACTTTGGGCTCCAATAGAGAGCCCAAATCTTAACCCAGTGACTTGATTTGAACAAACTTGAATCTGCCCCCCCCCCCCCCCCCCCCCTCCCCCTCTAGAGATGTTGTATAACAACTATGAAAAGATTCTGACTGGTGGATCTGAAGAAGAAGATTTTTTTGAATTTTTGAAAAAAATTATGGGTGCTATCAGAGTTATGCCCCTTCTGGTGCCCACTGTGGGCCCAGCAAGTTTATTTGCACAAACATGAATTGACATATGATAAGGAACATGCACACCAAATTTGGTTCAATTTGGTCAAGTAGTTTGTGAGAAGCCGATAATGTAAAGTTCATGACGGACGACAACGGACAGAAAGGGATAAGTTAAGCTCCCTTCGGTGAGCTAAAAAATCATTGAAAATGTAATACACTATCTCTTGGACAAAGAGCGCTGAAGAAGGACCTTGGCCTGAAAGCTTTGCTCATGACCACCTTTGTTGTTATTAAAACAGAATAATTTGCCTGATAAATAGGCAATTATCAGTTTATTGTATTTTAAAACATAAAATCCGATTCCCAATGCCTACAAATATCGATGCAAATCTTGTCACTTCTATATGATGCAATTGTCGTTTATTATGGTTTGTATATCAAGATAACTATTCCAAACACTGAGCAATATCTTGTTGCAAACAAAATTGCACGTCGTCCACAATATCCTGGTAAACAGCGGTATTTATTTGAATACTGTTACTGGTACTGAAATTTTTGATACTGTGAAGGTCTATTTGGAAGTAGAATTGAATTAATCTTCACTTATATTTCTCTAACTTTTTACTAGGGCCCTGCGAAAAGTCGGTATATTGATTGATTTGACTGCTGTATTCGATTCAAATTCTATATGACAATTCATACAAATATCTATCTATCAAATGTTTTAATCTGGGTTTTATCCCATATCTGCAATGATAAATGCCAGAAACAGACAATAACACTGCTGCGACCTCCTCCTAGATCAAATTTCTCTTCTGTTTCTTCAATATTTCAATTAAGTACATAGCTGAGGAACACATTTCCTGAAATTCAGAACATTGTGCATTGAAGTAGTGACAGATCAAGTCGAGCCCAACAGTGATCCTCAAGCGATATATAAGATGAGCAAATGTTATCTCTAAGGGACAGAAGCCTGTTTCATAACACACACAAGGAGTAATTAGTAATACTCACCGGATCCAATTCCACTAAAAAACCCACAAAAACCCAACTGCTATGTTACAAGTACATCAGTACCAGTAAGTGATTACAAAACACAAACCATGTAAGTTCCCAATTCCATTTGAGAATCTAAAAATAATTCGGAATTCCCCTGGAATAATAATATGTCATCCGGTCATAAGATTGTTGCCTTCAGGTTGACAATATCTACTGATGTGGTGATAGGAATACTATCAGGGAAAGGTATTCAAATATTCAATTTGATTTGATTTGTGAATAACAGCTGCTATTCGATTCGATATTCGATAGTGCATGAATATTCAAAGAGCCCTACTTTTTACCTAATAAAAATAGCAGATGACAATTGTAACAAGTGGCCCCACAGGGCCTGAAGTGCTCACCTTGAACAGAGCACGATATAAACAGAGTTCCAGAATGAATGTACATTAAGCAATCCATCTTTAAGGATACATTGTCAATCCTTGAGCCCCTCAGGAGTGACAAAAATAGTCCAAGCATCATGCCTTTTCTTCAGTTGATCATAAAGTAAAATGTGGAGCTCCCTTATGAAGCCCTTGATACAACCTATGTGGATTAATCTTAGTTACACACCTCTAGAGGGTACTGGATGCAAAATTTCTCATTCTTCAGCTACATGGCCAATTCTGGCTCACATAGGGAGCCGAAATATTAACTCAGGCACTTGATTTGAACAAAGTTGAATCTGACCTCCCTAGAGATGTTGCATACCAAATATGATAAATCTGTATATTTTTTATACCTACCAATAGCCCAGACTAGCTGGTACTAACTCAATTTCATTCAGGGCCAAACACAAATTTTGCCCCCAATCCCCAAAATTTGCATACAAAACCGAAAAAAATAAGTCCTATCTGGTCCTCCATACCTTTGTGATATGCGCATGCGCAGTATCCTGGACGGTACCCGAAATTGGCGCCAATCATCATTCTTTCTATAGTGCCTGCTAAATGTTATAATCAGCGGGGCGGTATGAGTGCCCACTCATAGGAGGGTCATCCCCATCCTGGCCATTGGTAAGTATAAAAAATATACAAATTACTTATAAAAAGTTATCATATTTTTATACCACAATGGCCCAGACTAGCTGAATCGTAAAAAGGCTGTAGGGCCTAGGACTTAAAAGGAAAATCCAATCTCTCAATTACTTTGATAAAGGATAGCTCCTAAAGGAGAATAGAAGACATAGGAATTATACTACTCAAAGTTTGCAAAGCACCAAATATTTGACACATCATTGTGAAATTTGCTTGTGACATATTTGCGATATTTTTGGTGGATATGATTGAGGAATGTATTGAGATGGTCCCCAGTGTTTACATTAGCTCTCTTGACAGGCAGACTTTTCGAGACAGTCATGGAATGCATGTACCCCTTGATTTTCATGATGTTTTCGTGTACTGTCTACAGGTACATGACATGTGTAGGGTATTCAGTCTTCATTTCAACACAAACCCTTGTGATTTAATGATTGAATATGGCAAATGCAAATGTAAGAAGACATTTGTCTGAAGCAGAAATGTGGCGGGCTGTAGGGATGGTGGGGCAAGGGGCTACCCATCGTCAGGTTGGTGAAGCCCTTGGTGTGCTCCATGTGGTGATAACCAGAGCCTGGGCAAGATTTCAGCAGTATGGCACACCAGTAAGACGGCATGGTGGTGGCAGAGACAGGGCAACATCTGCAGCTGGAGACTCGTTTTTGATCATTCAAGCCTGTAGGAACCGCTTTGCCACAGCAGCCCAGCTTCGCAGTGACCTTCAGAAGGCATCCAGGGTAAATGTTTCGACGCAAACTATCCGGGCAAGGTTGCATGAAGGTGGTCTCCAACCGAGAAGACCATGTATTTGCATTCTGCTCTCCCAGAACCACCACCAGGCACGATATGAATGGGCCACGGACCACGTTGGATGGACCAGAGAAGATTGGCGACCTGTCCTTTTTACAGATGAGTCAAGTACTGCCTAGACCACACAGATAGGCGTTCTAGGGTATGGAGAAGACCAGGAGAGCGATTCCATGCAGCCAGCATTGCTGAGCATGACCGCTATGGTGGAGGGTCAATCATGGTCTTGGGCAGCATCAGCAGGGATGGACGTACAGAGCTCTGTGTCCACTGCACAGCGCTATATTGATGAGATCCTGGATGTCCACATCAGATTGTATGCAGGTGCAGTGGGTGATAGATTCATTCTGATGGACGATAATGCCCGTCCTCATGTTGCCCATGCTGTCGGAGAATACCAACAGAGGGAGGGGATTGAGCATATGGACTGGCAAGCAAGATCATCTGACCTCAATCCAATTGAACATGTCTGGAATGAGTTGCAGCTTGCAATTTCAGCCCGTCCAGTCCAACCAAGAAGTGTCCAGGAGCTTGGTGCCATGCTGGTCCAAGAATGGAACAACATCCCACAAAGGACCATCAGGAACCTGATTGGGAGCGTAAGAAGGCATTGTCAAGCTGTAATTAACAACTAGAAAAACTGTGAGCACTGCTCACTAAATGATACCACCCACTCCCACCAAGAAACATTTTACAACAGTAAGAGTGTGTTTAATGAAGAGAGCACAAACACTGGCACCAATGTTTGAAGGTTTCATTGAAATCCATTCACTAGTTTAAAAGAGGTTGTGGATAGAAAATGTCAACACCCCCCCCCCCCCCCCCCCCCACAAGCTTGAATTGACAAAGCCATTTTTAAATATGAGAAACCCTAAAAATTAAAATATCTGAAAACAAAACAGGAGGTGCACATCTTCAATATATGTAAAAGAATGTCTGAAAGTTTCAATGAAATCTTTTCAATGGTTTAAGAGGAGTTGCGGATAGCAGATCTGTACAGAATGTCAATTGAATTTGACAAAGTTCATTTTTCAATATGAGAAACTGTAAAAAAGAAAATATCTAAAAACAAAATAGGAGGTGCACATCTTCAATGTATGTAAAAGAATGTCTGAGAGTTTCAATGAAGTCCGTTCACTGGTTTAAGAGGAGTTGAGGATAGCAGATGTGTACCCCCCCTCCCCCCTCCTCCTCAAAATGCAAAATGTAATACCCCTATAGCATAACGGATGGACGGACGGACGGCTGTATGTCGGAATATGAAAATATCTGAAAGAAAAATAGGAGGTGCACATCTTCAGTGTATATAAAAAAATGTCTGAGAGTTCCAATGGAGTTTGTTCAATGGTTTAAGAGGGGTAGTGGATAGCAGATCTATACCCCTCCCAACTAAAACCTGAATTGACAAAGCCCATTTTTGAAATTGGGGAACTGTAAATATGAAAATATCTGAATAGAAAATAGGAGGTGCACATCTTCAATGTATGTAAAAGAATGTCTAAGAGTTTCAATGAATCCGTTCAATGGTTTAAGAGGAGTTGCGGATAGCAGATGTGTATATCCCTAAAGTGTAACGGACGGATGGACGGACATCGAAATATGAAAACATCTGAAAGAAAAAGAGGAGGTGTACATCTTCAATGTATGTAAAAGCAGGTCTGCGAGTTTCAATAGAGTTTGTTCAATGGTTTAAGAGGAATAGCTGATAGCAGATCTATATCCCTCCCTACTAAAACCTAAATTGACAAAGAACATTTTTGAATATGGGGAACTGTAAATATGAAAATATTTGAAAAGAAAATAGGAGGTGCACATCTGCAATGTATGTAAAAGCATGTCTGAAAGTTTCGATGAAATCTGTTCAATGGTTTAGGAGGAGTTGCGGATAGCAGATCTGTACAGAATGTCAATTGAATTTGACAAAGTTCATTTTTCAGTTTGGGAAACTGTAAAAATGAAAATATCTGAAAAGAAAATAGGAGGTGCACATCTTCAATGTATGTAAAAGAATGTCTGAAAGTTTCAATGAAATCTTTTCAATGGCTTAAGAGGAGTTGCGGATAGCAGATTTGTACAAAATGCCAATTGAATCTGACAAAGTTCATTTTTCAATATGAGAAACTGTAAAAATGAAAATACCTGAAAAGAATATAGGAGGCGCACATCTTCAATGTATGTAAAAGAATGTCTGAGTGTTTCAATGAAATCTGTTCACTGGTTTAGGAGGAGTTGCGGATAGCAGATGTGTACCCCCGTAAAGCGTTATGGAGAGATGGACAGACGGACAGACCAAGTGAACACTATATACCTCCCACTTTTCAAGTGGGTGGTATAATAATGAGTCCCATACTCGATATTGAACCCATACCAGTTTGCTCGGTCAACTATTTGGCAAATTTGAAAAATTTCCTTTTTTACCAATAATATCCATTTTCCATGGTTATCGTATTCAAAAGCTAAAAAATAATGTCAAACACAAATAAAATCTTAATTTCTGTACTTAAATCATTAAAGATATAATTAAATAAAAAATATATACACTTTTCATTACAATATTTCAAGTAAAACGTAAAATGGGTAGTTGGATATACTTGGTGTTTTGCAAACTATGAGTAGTATACATATTTCCTTCTCTTTTACGAGAAAAGAGAATGGCAAAACACCAACAATGTAATTGAGAATTACATAATTTCTCCATTAAATGCCAGCATAACCTGTTATGCTAATTCAGTGAAGGAAACCAATATATAAAGATAATCTGGAGAATGAGACACTTTATACTCATTTAAAAGTGTCCAAGGATTGTATATTAACGCTCATATGACACGTAACATATACAAATGCTTCACAGTGAGCTACACTTTAAAAATTCCTCAGAACGAAGAGGGCAGCAGAACGGCGGCAGTGCTCGAGCAGACTGCCTAAAGACCTTATAGATGTAATATTAATGGACGACATTCTGAGCAACAGAAAGAGGACCCAAAGATCTAAGGTCACCGGAGATAGACTCTAAAACTTGGTAAATGAAGAGGGCTGTGTCCAGTAAGCAGCCTTCATAAGATCAGTAATGGCTATACTGTTAGAATAAGCCCAAGACGTGGAGAGTGCTCTAACCCCGTGTGCTGAAATCTTGTTGACAGAACGTTGATCCGAAGATAGACTTTCGTAGGCAATACGCATTGCCAACTGAATCCATCTAGTGATAGAATGAACAGAAATATCTTTTCTGTTTGGAATCAGATAAAGAAAGAATCGTTTTCTTCCCTTTCTAATAAAATCTGATCGACGTTTATAAAAGTGCATTGCTCTAACTGGACACAGCAAGGGTCTACGGTTATCCGAGGATGGTAAAGCCTTAATGACAATAGGTTCTGGCCGCTTATCCGGAATCTGATTCTTAGCCAAAAATCCTGCTTCCGTAGTGAGAGTAATAGTATTACCCACACTACTGTAATGGGAATCATCAACAGATAATACATGAATTTCACTAACTCTTCTGGAAGATGCAAAGGCTAAGAGAAATGCCGTTTTATAGGTCAAGAATTTGAACTCTACATTGTCTAATGGCTTAAAAGGAGCTTCTTGAAGCTTCAACAGAACCCAAGCCAAATTCCACTTAGGAATTAACCTGAGGGTTCTAGGTCTATTAATAGAAAAATTTCTAACTGGCTTGGATAAAGAAGTAACTGATCCAATAGCTAAGTTATCATGATGAGCGTAAGTGTCTGATAACACAGACCTTTAGCCCTTAATAGTGACAGGCTGCAGTTTGAGTTCATCAAACAGGTAGACCAGGAAATTAACAATCTGTGAAATGGATGGATCAAAAATGTCTATCGACTGATCCATACACCAATGGAAGAAAACCCTCTACTTCGCTGTATAATTCAACGAAGAGGAGGCCCTCCTACAGTTAGAAATTGCATCCACTGCTCGTTCTGTAAAATGTTTTCCGTGCAAGAAGGAATGCACAACGGAAATACGTGAAGATTGAGACCTTCCGGGTTGTGATGCAATGTGCGTGATTTCCCCTGAAATAGAAGATCCCTTCAAGGAGGAAGCTTCCAGGGAATGTCCTAACAGACACCTGAGAAGATTGATCCAAGGTTTCTGTGACGACAGAGGTGCTACTAGCAGGATTGTGCAGTGAGACTGTTTGATCTTTAACGGAATCTGCTGAATCAATGGAGCAGGAGGATATGCATATCCTATCATTCTGTCCCATGAGATCGACAGAGCGTCTACTGTGTATGCTCGATGATCTGGACATGGTGACACGAACATTGGTAACTGATAGTTTAGGTGTGTTGCAAAAAGATCTATGGTGGGATGATCCCACTGGTAGTAGATCTGACTGAATATTTGCTTGTTGAGAGTCCACTCCGATGGCAACAGACGACCTTTCTGAGAGTGCGAGTCTGCTAGTACGTTCAGACGACCTGGTATATGACAGACTGAGAGATGAACGTGATTATTCAGAAAGAATAGGATAATCTTCTCCATTAATTCGCATAACAGAATCGAGTGAGTGCCACCTTGGTTCCTGAGGTAAGCTACTACTGTTGAGTTGTCCGACAGAATTTGAACATGGACATTCGCTATGAATCCTATGTTGTAGTGCTAGCCAGATTGACATCATCTCCTTGATGTTTATGTGCTTCTCTAGGAACCGAGTGTCCCAAAGACCCTGACACTTCAAGTCTGCGGGACTTAGAGACGCGCCCCAGCCCGTCTGACTCGCATCCGTCATAATCATGAAAGCCGGATCCGGCAGTTGAAGCGGACCTCCCCGAGTTAACCACTGAAGATCCAGCCAAATCTGAACCCTTTGTTTTACTAGGTCCGTTAAAACAACTCCAGTTCTGAGTAAAGAATATCTGGAGGGGAAGCGTGCACAGACGGCCTATTGGAATAAGATCCGCAGCCGCTCCATACAGCCCCATCAGTCGCATACACTCCCTCGTTGCTACTGCAGGAGAGTTTAGACAAAAGCAAGCATAACAACTGACTAATTTTGCTCTGGGTAACGGCTGATGAACCAGATTATTGTGAGTCTCGAAGCTCATTCCCAAGTGAATGAATGACTTGGACGGAGCTAGATCCAACTTTTTCTTGTTTACTATGAAACCGAGACATTGGAACAATTGAAGCAGACTCTGAACATCGTTCTGAAGAATGTTGTCTAAGTAAGCCGACGTTACCACAGACGAATGAGCTCGGAAGTATGACATTACCAAGTTCATTATTCGAGTGAAAGCCCAAGGAGCCAGGTTCAAACCGAAGCACATTGCTCTGAACTGATAAACCTCTCCTCGCATGACAAAATGCCGGTACTTTCTGAATGCCAGATGTACCAGGACATGAAAGTACACGTTCTTTAGATCTATGCTTGCCGCATAGTCGTCCACTTGAATGCTCACTCTCACCGACCGAATGGTTTCCACATAGAACTTTGGAGTCTCGATCAACTTGTTTATCCAGCTCAAGTCTATTACCGGTCGGAACGAGCCGTCTGGCTTTGGTATGAGGAACAGGTGACTGTAAAAACCTAGAGAATTTTGATTCTTGATGACCTCTATTGCTTCCTTTAATAAGAGAGCATCTACCTCTGCTAAGAGAGACTCTCTTTTGAAGATTGGAAGCTGAAAGATTTGTCCAACGTGACATCTTGAAAGTGGGAGTTTTGCTTACACCTCTCACCCACTGATCTTCCATGACTTTTATCCAGTTTCTTGCAAAGTCTGATAATCTTTCTGCCAACTGGTAAGCAATAGAGGTCTTGTCCATCACCTGTATGACTTACGGGGCTTACGGGAGGAGAAACTACGTCCTCCCCATGAAGAACCTCGTACCGTCGGCTTAGGGGTGTCTGATCTATAGTTTTGATCAGACCTGCACCCCTTTTCCGAGTCGCTATACTGACGACCTCCGGAGTAAGAATAAGAGGGTTTCTTGTACCCCCCGCGAGGAACAGCCTCGCTTAGCCGGTCTGCTGAAGCATGTTGTTGAGACACCGACTTCAATAGCAGTGCACTGGAAGCTTTCTTTGCGGCCTGCTCATAGACTAACGAAAGCTTGTTGTCAAACAGAGTATGTCTGGAGACCGGAGTGATTTGGAGAGAGCTTTTCACCTTGTCATCTATAAGTGATGACGATGCAAGGGCAGCATCACGTCTGATCAACTCCAAATTTGCCAATGTCAGGGCGGAGTTGTACGTGGCATACATGACTGCCCTGGAAAGAACTCTAAGTGAGGAACAAACATCCTCAAATTCCTTCCCATTAAGACGTTGTGCCATAGCTCTGGTAAGGTGATCTGCGTAGGACATCGCATTCAGATTTGCTCTATTGGATGAAATAGCATATTCCATCACTTCTGAGAGTATATTGAACGAAGCAAGTAGGGACATATCTAAATCCCAGGCCTGCTCATCTAAATGCAGAGGATCTCTCGGGACATCTTCTCCAACCATTTTAAATGAACGTGGTCGAAGGAATGGTATATTTATAGAAGATGTCGATAAGAAACTGCCTTTCCTCTCAGCACTAGAGAGGTTGAATATGGCATCATCAACATGGCTGAAGGCCTGCGACATCTGTCTAGACTGTATCAGGAAGGAAAGAACATCCTTTTTCCTCCACACAAAGTCTGCGTCCAAAGACATCAGCGGTTTCTCTCTAGTAGTTGTAGCTAGCCGATCAGGTGGAACAAATTCAGGATAGTATTGATGAATAAAATTCATCACTACCATATGCTGTTCCGAAAAAGGGAAGGGTAATCCTCTTCCTTGTCCCTTTCACCATCCAACTGATTCAGCTGTGATGTTTGGTCGATCGCATATGCGTGTGCAAATGACTGGACCGACCCAGCACCGTCCGACAGCTCACCACTGGAGTCTGCAGAAAGCTGCTCTTGCACTTGCTGGGATGCTGCAATCAGCTGCGCAATCTGTCACAGCAAGTCCGTTACCAAGGCTTGAGGAGCAGTGGTCTTCCGTAATTTGCCGCTTGCTGCTCCTGGGACAAAGATCGGGAGATAGAACTCTTCTCCGAACTTCCCAATGAACGAAGCCTCGGATCGCTAGCTACTGGATGGTCCAACTTCACAGGCGAAGACTGGCTCAGTCTTTGTGCAGCTGGCTGGATATCCGAAGTCGGGTAGCTAGCATGCGGCCGTGTGTGCTTTTGTAACATAGTGAGGAAGCCGTGACTTTAGCCGACCCCGGCTGCAGTCTAGACGGAGCGTCCCGAGCGGAGGGTGTGGACATATGCTCTGGCTCATGCAAGTTTCTCAAAACAACATTTGGCCCCAAATGTTGTTGGGTTAGAGAAGGGCTACTCCCGCTTGCGGTCTTGTCGTACCTCACCAAGCCTCCCAAAAAGAATCTTGTCGACTTCCTCCCTATTTCTGTCGTTGCTGGGTGAGCTTTTGATTTTGAGGTGCTCGCTCTACCTAAATCTACACTTCCTTTGACCGCAATGGACTTACCCGGTGTCACGGCTCTCACAGATGGTGTAACCGCTTCACCGGTCGAGCTAGCTGCTTGCAAGGGATTAAGAACACTAACTAGAGGCCTTATCCCTTGCTTAATATTCATGAGCACCTTTGCAGCTAGCTCTGTTTTTCTCATCAGAGTGCGATGACGGTAGCACACTTTGCATGGGTGTAACATGTTCTTGTTCCTCTGAAAAAGAAAGTGAAAAACTAGAATTATCTTGCGGTGAGAGCTCTGGCATAGGAACCTCACCGCTAACATACCGCGACACCCGTCTCCAACATTTGTCATCCCAATGTACACATGTAGGACAAGAATCTGTAGGCTTGCATCGACTACAGGTAAGGCAACAATCATGTAAATCCGAGGTCGACTTCCTCGCCTTGCATTTAGAGCAGTAAGCTTTCAAAATTCCAATCAAAATACAAAGTCGATAGCACTCCTACAAACTCCACAATAAATACATGATAAAGATACATGAATAATAGCAATCATAATTAAATTCGAAAAATTAAACAAAAAACATTTTTTGAAAATTCTTTAAAAAAATGCCTAAGTTCCCCAAGGGAACATGATGAGCCCAAGGGCATCCTGATAGAGCCTAAGTGTGGACAAAATCCAAATTTTTTTAACTACACTACCGGAATCATAATCTATGTATTGTACAGTAATCCTACAGTAATATAATATTAAATACTACATATATTTGAGGACATTGCCAATGTAAACAATGTCAAAGAAAGACTGGAAACAAGACATCCGGCACACAAAAGGACCCACAGTCAGTAACTGATTTAAATGCTACCAGATGCAAAGCTAGATCTTCATATGAAGAAAAAATGATACATCAGATAGAAGATGCAAGACCAAACTGACCTAACACCCCTAGGGTGAGGACGTAACCATGGGGATAAACAGAATAAACATTCTGTAATACACGTTAAACTCCCAAGAAATTTAATAAAAAATTTCAATAAAATATAGCCAAAAAGCTTAGGAGTTTAACAGGAGGGCTTCAAGGAAGGATAGGGAAGGAACACTTAACAAACAGTGGATTAATCATTAGCAAGAATGATGACGTCAGGCGTATGTCCTGAAATTGAGAAACATGAAATAATTTTTATAATTATTATAAAGTTACAGCCCTGAATGTTTGAAACCACCGTTGTTGACTTCCATCATCCATTTACAGCCTTGGATCCACCAATTCTTTCAATGTCTGGCATCCTTAAAAAAGTAGATTTTAAAGCACAGATGTCAGATCATTGTTACAGACTTTAGGGCCAAAGAAAGAAAGATGGTTGGTGCCAATTTCGGTACCTTCCTGCATACTGCGCATGCACAGATCACAAAAGTATGGAGGACCAGATAGGACTTATTTTTTTCAGTTTTGTATGCAAATTTTTGGGATTGGGGGCAAAATTTGTGTTTGGCCCTGAATTAAATTGAGTTAGCACCAGCTGGTCTGGGCCATTGGTTGTGGTATAAAAATATGAAAGCATTCTGACAGGTGGATCTGAAGAAGAAAATTTTTGAAGAAATTTCCTCATATTGCACTATGTTAAAATTTGGACTTCCATAGCGAGTCCAAATATTAACCTATACACCTCATTTGAACAAATTTGAATCTGACCAAACTAGGGATGTTGTATACCAAATATGAAAGCATTCTGATAGGTGGATCTGAAGAAGAGGATTTTTAAAGAAATTTCCTCATATATTGCACGAAGTTAAAATTCAGGATACCGGAGGGAGCACAAATATTAACCCAGGGAACCAATTTGAACAAACTTGAATCTGACTCCCCTAGAGATGTTGTAAACCAAAAATTAAAGGATTCTGACAGGTGAATCTGAAAAAGAAGATTTTTGAAGAAATTCTCTCATATTGTACTAAGTTAAACTTCAGGTTCCCATCTGGAGCCCAAATATTAACACCATGCACTCGACCTGAACAAACTTGAATCTGACTCCCCTTGAGATGTTGTATACCAAATATGAAAGGATTCTGACTGGAGGATCTGAAAAAGATTTTTAAAGAAATTTCCTCATATTGCACTAAATTAAAATTTGAGCTACCATAGCGAGCCCCATATATATACCTAGGAACCCGATTTGAACAAACCTGAATCTGATCCCCTCCCATGCCGCCCTCACCCCCAAGATGTATACCAAATATGAAAGATTTCTGACTGGTGGATCTGAAGAAGATTTCTAAAAATTATCCCCCATATTGCACTAAGTTAAAATTTGGACTTCCATATGAAGCCCAAATATTAACTTAGGAACTTGGTTTGAACAATCTTGAATCTGACCCTCATAACAATGATGTATATCAACATTAAAAGATTCTGACTGGTGGTTGTGAAGAAGAAGATTTTTAAAGAATATTCCTCAAACTGCTCCAATTTAAAAATTCGGGCTGCTGTATTGAGCCCAAATATGAACCAATGGGCTTCATTTTAACAAACTTGTATCTGACTCCCCCATGGATGCTGTACACCAAATATCAATAGATTCTGACCATTAGTTCTGGAGAAAAGATTTTAAAAAATTTTGGCAAATATGCTGACTCAGCATTTTTTCGATGCCCTCTACAGAACACCCTAACATAACTGATGGCAATTTTTTTTTACCATTCAATTCTACTGTTCTTAAGAAGGATGCTTCATACCAAATAACACTTCTCTGTTCCGTGCGGTTTGGGAAATATGGGCATTAGAAAATATTTCTATTTTTAGCTGCTGGGGATGCGAGAATGTTTTTTTTGCATGAGTGAAGTACTTGTAACCCAATAATACCACATACCAAATTTGGTTCAAATCGAACCATCGGTTCAGAAAAGATCAATTTTGGGCAGCGCCAAAAATCTTACCTCTCCCATTACAAAGCCAAATATTGCTTCACAAACTTCGTTTGAACAAATTTGATTCTACACCCCAAAAGGAAGCTCCATAACAAATATTAAGTCACTGTACCCACTGGTTCATGAGAAGATTTAAAAAATATTTTGGAGCATTTTCACCCACCCCCTCCCTATGGGGCTGGCCATATTGAGTTGGAACAAAAATGCAATGCCCCTTTGGGACCATCACTCACACAAACTTTCACTTGAATTGGCCCAGTGGTTTTGGAGTAGAAGACCAAAACATGGTGTTGACAGATGACAGACGGAGAATGATTAGATAAGCTCAGCTTGACTTTAGTTTAAACATTATTTTATTTCAAAGTTAAACTGATACATCATAGTGTAATAATGTGATAATCAACACGAAAAACAGTATAATCAATGAAATTGGATTCAGCAGCAAGCATGAATGCTTATGTAAGCTGTCTCCATAGGACAAATTGAACATAAGTGTATATATATATATGGCAAATAGGTCATATAATGTATCAAATTAGGCTGAAAGGCATAGTAAGATTTATGGAAAGAGTTGACACTAAAGAAAAGACTAGAAAAGAGTTATCGGAAATGAGATCGCTAATGAAGAGAAATTAGGGAAGATAAAAGAAATGAAATACCCAGGTAAGACAGATGATTCCTCAGTACTTAAGTGGAAGTCCACACCTCAGATATTTAATCCATCTTCTAAATGTCTATGCATGACACAGCACTAGAAACGCTTTGTCAAGGTGTGCTAAAAACAATAACATTTCCTAAATAACTAAACATTTTCATTTTTTGTCTTGGAAACATAGCTTATGACCCTCATTAGAAAAAGCTCAAAAAGCACATTCCAAAGAGGGCTTTTAGCTATGTTTTTGAGGCAAAAGCTGAAACTTGTCTAGCACTGTTTTTTGAGAAGTGGCTTTTAACTAAAGCATTGTTCATGCTTGTCGGAAAGATGCCTGACACTAGTAAGGTATTTACTAGTTTTAAAATGGCATTACACGTACTGCATAAAATGTTTGGACTGAATGAACTGAGGTCAAATAGGTCAATAAATTAGGGAGTTCAGTGGTTGCCGCAAGTTATTCTTCAATAGATCATAAAATTTGTTATTCAATTAACTCTTTACCCAATGCAGACGATCTCAAAATTTATTATTTTAAATATTATTTTTCAAGTATTTCGAACAATTTCAACCAGTCCATGTCATGTAACCCCTAAATGCTCAACAAGATCATTCCAATGAGGGGTCACATGATATGGGTTTGTTGAAATAAAAAAAAAAAAATGTTTTCAACTGCTGAATAGAGGATATCTAGTGATTTTGAGTGGATACCGAAAATTATCTCATGAGTGACCAAGACAAATGGCTATTCTTCGAGAGCACTTGCGCAAGTGAAAATAACCATTTGTCTCAGACACAAGTGAGATAATTTTTGGTATCCACTCAAAAACACTAGATTTTCTTTTTATTATACACTTTTTATAAGAATCTGATCATTTCTATCGATAATTCTGCTTGTTTCAACCTTGGATTGACGCATGAAAGTAAACAGTTCATTGATACGTGGAAGTGATTTGATAGATACTTGGAACAGGTAGCATCTTGCGATCTGATTCAGCTGGCGGGTTTCATGCATCAACTGAAGGTAAATACGTGTTGAATTATTGCTGGAAATGATTGGTATCCACTCAAAAACATTAGATTTTCTTTTCATTATACTTTTTTTGAACAAATTGATCATTTCCAGTGATAATTTGACTTGTATTCACCTTGAAGTAATACTTTGAAAGCTGCCATTTTGATTGATACTGTGAAAGTGAAAATTTCTATATCTTTACATTGGGGGATACAATTTCTATCTTTCTGCAATTTTTTTATAATCTATCATTGCGTATAACAAAATTGTCTATTACATGGGCAGATGCAGTCGATTCGTTCGGAAAAGGGTTAACAGGAGTTTACTCTTTCTGTTATATAAATATGTCTGTTCACTTCTGCTAGAAATTCAAGCTTTGATTATCTCCCTTGATATGCAAGACAATTAGAAATTTTATTTTGCATGGCCAGACTACCCTGTCATGGGATGGGCTGGTCTGCTAGTAACCTATACATAATTAACAGATCAAATCTGTAATGATGGTATGGTAAATGGTTTGGCAGCTAAATGCAATTAACAGGGTTAATCAAAGGAGAAATATCAATTTCCTGGGCTTTACTGAAACTCATATTTTATAGAAGTACGCGGTAATGTTGCAGGCATTTTATTTCTTTGAATTCACATGAAAATGGTCTGAAAGAGGATTTTCCAGTATCGATGAAGGAACAAAAAAAACCAGAAATGAAGTAATGAACGTGTCAATGACACTGTAGCTTAACTTGTCTGTGTGTTGTGTTTGATGAAAAGGATAATATTCCATTTTTATGAAAGGATTATGAAATAAGACAAGAATTGTGATAATTGGGAATATGTTAATTTCTGTTCCCTGCTATGTTTTCAATAAAAATAATATGAGGTGTAGACTGTACTAAAGAAGAGAGGGGTGGGTTAATGTGGCTCCCACAGTTAATGTATGTGGCCCTCACAGTTAATGTATGTCAACAAACAAAAGTTACCAAGTTACAGTGAAATTATTCCAAAATGAGTTATCCTATCAAGTTACAATGAAATCCCTTCATAAATACGGCCCGTAGACTGTGCTAAAGGTTTTTGGGCTTCGGGCCTGTGTAGCCATCACGGTTGACTGATCGCAACCAAAAGGGGACGTCCTCATTTAGACATTATACTGAGTCATCCTACCAAGTTACAATGAAATCCCTTCATAAATACGACCTGTAGTCTGTGCTTAAGTTTTTGTGGTTTTGGGCTCCGGCAGCCATCATGGTTGAATAATCACAACCAAAAGAGGACGTTATCATCTAGGCATTATCTGGAGTCATCCTACAAGTTACAATGAAATCCCTTCATAAATACGACCTGTAGACTGTGCTAAAGGTTTTCGGGCTTTGGGCACCTGTAGCTGTGACAGTTGACCAATCGTTACCAAAAGGGGATGTTCTCATCTAGACATTATATGGAGTTATCCTACCAAGGTACAATGAAATCCCTCCATAAATACAACCTGTAGACTGGGCTAAAGGTTTTCGGGTTTTGGGCTCGGGCAGCCATCACGGTTGAATGATCGCGATCAAAAGGGGACATTCTCATTTAAACATTATATGGAGTCTACCTACCAAGTTACAATGAAATCCCTCCATATTAAATATGACCTGTAGACTGTGCTAAAAGTTTTGGGGTTTCGGGCTTGGGCAGCCGTCATGGTTGAGAGATCATGACCAAAAGGGGACGTTCTCATCTAGATATTAAACAGAGGCATCCTACCAAAATACAATGACATCCCTTCATAAATACAACCTGTAGACTGGGCTGAAGGTTTTTTGGTTTTGAACTCAAGCAGCCATCGTGGCTGAATGATCGCGACCAAAAGGGGACGTTCTCATCCAGACATGACCTCCAACCTGCATATGAAATTTCGTGATGATCGGACAAGAACTACAGGGGGAGTCTGTGCTAAAGGAAAATGTGAACAGACTCACAGACTTCCGCATACGTGATGGCAATAGCTTATCTTGACTTTGTCAAGTTAAGCTAAAAATGAACTAAAACCAGTTGAAAAACAAAAAAATCTATTCACTGATTAATAACCAACATTTTGAATAAATTACATAAGATAATATGAATGGGTTTATGAGCTCCTCCAGTTGTTTGTTTATTGGGTTTAATGACACTTTCAAAACACAGGTTCATGTCATGTCACAGTTTTTCAAGTGGAGGAAGTCAGAGTACCATGTGAGAACCTCTGAGCAGCAGCAAGTAACTGTCAGTCTCTCCAACTTACTAACCTGCCACAAGAAGTGTTAGCATTGGTTGAAGGCAAGTGTGCCTACAACAGGGGTACCTACAACATTCTGCATGTCTTGACACACTGCATCGCAGCAGTCACACTTGGGCAGTTGGGATTAACCCTTTACCTAACATGAAAAGCAGATGACACTTGAAAACAAAATTCTTGAATAACTAAATAATTTCATTTTTGCATGAAAAACATAGCTTATGACCCCTCATTGGAACAAGCTCAGTGAGCTCATTCCAATGAGGGATCATAAGCTATGTTCTTGAGACAAAAAATAAAACAAGAGCAATGAAAAGTTGGCATATGCCCCAATGGTGTCATAATGCCATACTGGCCATATTGAAATGGCTAGCTGGACCAAAATCGAAAGGAAGCATTGCCTAGTCATTCACAAGTAACCCCCAAAATTATGATTAGATCAAATATGCTGTTCTTTAGTTATTGCATGAAACCAAAAGTTGACAGATGGTCAGACAGACAAACATGGTAAAAACGTAATGCCCCCAAGAGGGTCGTGGCCATAAAAAATAATGAATATTGAATGGTAATTTTTGTGAATAGCGCTGGCCAGTTTTGGCCGTTATGTTGGGTAAAGGGTTAATGACCTGGTCATGATCAAATCTATAACTTTTGTATTAGAAGTCCAATGCACAAACCAATCAGACACTGCTGCACTCCCTTCCTAGTAGGGTAGTCAGAACAGTTTGTGGTGGTATGAATCTTCTGGCTTACCCCTTTGATTAACTGGTAGAGTGCTAAATTATTTTTGGCCATCAAAATTTGTTCACATATCTTTGCCTTGTTACAATTTATGGGAGAGTGCCTACAGGCACTCTCCCATCAATTATAACAAGGCAAGTCCTTACAGACTAAATAATATCACTTCAAAGATAATACAAAGCACATCCACTGAGTATGAATCCTTCAAGTTGCAGTACCTTCACCTCAGAGAAAAGCCCAAATATGGGCTTCCAGCACTCTACCAGTTAACCCTTTACTTAACAAGAAAAGCAGACAACACTTGCAAATAAAATTCTTGAAGACCTAATTTTTTTTATTTTTTGCATCAAAAACATAGCTTATGACCCCTCATTGGAACGAGTCTGTTGAGCTCCTTCCATGAGGGGTCATAAGCTATGTTTTTATGACAAAAAAATAAAAAAGTAATGAAAGTGTCAATGACACTGTAGCTCAACTTGTGTAAGACATGTACATGTATAGTATGTGACACAGCAATGACAAACATCTAGGTAATGAACTGATAACAAAGGTACATGTAAAGTATTGTAAAGGTCTGTACATAAATACTGACCATAGTCTGTAACAAATGTACAGGTAAAGTATTGTAAAGGTGGGTGACAGTTAGATGCTGAACTAGAAAAGAAATTTCCATGGGGTTAATGTTACAATGGGGATCCTTGTATGGTGCATCATAAGCCAAATGTTAGCAATTGTTTTGGACTGTTTGATTCAAACCCTTCTACGGTTGATTCCTACTAATTAATAAATATTTGTCCAGTCCTTCTTAAAATAGAGGTATTTGAATTTTTTTATCTTCAGCACATAGGTTCCCACGGGTGAGGAGGTTTTATTTTTCTCAATCGAAACAGAAAACTGGGTTGTGCTAATAATGTTTACCCTCCCCAAACAACACCAAATATTAACACAGCTAAGCCCAAAAGCACTCGTCACCGTCCCATGATAACAAACGTAGTCCTAGAAGTTCTGTACAAAAAACTGATTGCACCTAATATTGGTATAAAATGGCAGCTGGCAGCCATCTTGAATTTCAGTCCACACCCAAAAAAACTTGTTCTTGTCCTAAGGAGATAACAAAGGTACCCAAGAAGTTTCGTGAAGATCGGTTCATAAATACAGCCTTTAGCCCAAGCCGTACTGACAAGCGCACTTACTGTGTATAAGTAGCCCTGAATAAATCACTGATTGCACCTAATTTTGGTATAAAATGGCCGCCGGCAGCCATCTTGAATTTCAGACCGCACCCAAAAAACCTTGTTCTTATCCCAAGGTGATAACAAAGATACCCAAGAAGTTTCGTGAAGATCAGGTCATAAATACAGCCTCTTGCCCGAGCCGTATTGACATATGCATTTACTGTGTATTAGTAGCACTGAATAAATGAAAGTTCATCTAATTTGCATAATTTCTGCACGAGACAAAAACCCGTATTATATGTCATGTATTCCATGTTACTAAACATTCATACAAAAATTTATTCAAATCACAACTTTCATTCAGAAGTTCTGTACAAAAAACTGATTGCACTAATTTCTGTACAAAATAGCTGCCGGCGGCCATCTTGAATTTCGGACTGCACCCCAAAACACTCGTTCTCACCCCACGGTGATAACAAAGGTACCCAAGAAGTTTCATAAAGATCGGTTCATAAATACGGCCTCTAGCCCAAGCCGTATAGAATTTCTGTACAAAAAACTGATTGAACCTAATTTCTGTACAAAATGGCCACTGGCAGCCATCTTGAATTTTGGACAGCACCCAAAAGCACTCGTTCTCATCCCACAGTAATAACAAAGGTACCCAAGAAGTTTTGTAAAGATCGGTTCATAAATACGGCCTCTAGCCAGAGCCGTATTGAATTGTTGACGCCAGACAGACGGACGACGGGCCAGGGCATAACCTCAAATTTTACTATGTCAAAGGTGAGCTAATAAAAATTGAATGGTGAATTTTGTGAATAGCGCTGGTCGGTTTGGGCTGTTACGTTGGGTAAAGGGTTAATGAATCGGCTGCATCCACCTGTGTAATTTACAGATTGAGGAGTTGAAAAAAGATTATTTTTCAAAACATTTCAACTAAACCATATCATGGGACACCCCCACTGAAACAAGCTCATTCCAATAAGGGGTCACATGATATGGT
The DNA here is from genome assembly GCA_031216915.1 of Pictodentalium vernedei. NCBI lineage: Eukaryota > Metazoa > Mollusca > Scaphopoda > Dentaliida > Dentaliidae > Pictodentalium > Pictodentalium vernedei. Next base: position 23,407 of record JAUFNR010000073.1, read on the forward strand.
TTTGATTGAACCAACTAAAACAATATTTAACACAGTCAGTTTTGGTATCCTGTGTCTGTAAGGGTAAGGAAAGATACCTTCAAAGTAAATAGAAATGAAATGTCAATTTTGGTATCCTATTCATTGGATAAAGGGTTATACAGTACCTGTGTCTGTAAGGGTAGGGAAAGATACCTTCAAAGTAAATAGAAACTAGAGATGGTGTGTCACCCGCTATACCCTCACCATGGCATACCACCTAGTGTGGGTGACTGAAAAGGGGCATTCAATTTAAAAAAAATTCAATATGTCCACCTGTCGGCCAGCTTGAAACCGAGCGGGAAAAAAATTATGTCACGCACTTCCCCTCATCATGTTGATCATTTTTGTAAAGTTTCAGGAAAATGTGGCTAAAACTGTGGTAGTAGTTCGCTTCACAAGTTTACATAAAAAAAAAATCCAAAATGGCCGCCAGTCACCCATCTTAAATCCGATCGGGAAAAAAAACTGTCACACACTGCTCCTCATCATGTTGATTATTTTTGTGAAGTTTCATGAAAATGTGGCTAAACTGTGGAAGTAGTCTGCTCCACAAGTTTACATGTGCAACAGACCGACGATGACAGACTGACAAGTTGACTCTTATATACCCCACTAAAACTTCGTTTAGAGGGGGTATAATGAAATGACAATGGCTGATTGTCTAGTCAGTTTTGGTATCCCATTTATTGGATAAAGGGTCATACAGTACCTGTATCTTTAAAAGTAAGGAAAGATACCTTCAAAGTAAATAGAAATGAAATGACAATTGCTGATTGTCTAAAATGTAATGTGTACCTTTAACTTGGGAATGTCCGATTCCATTTGGTCATTATAGGATCCTGGGTAACGATTAAACTGTTCATAAAATTTATCAACAGCCCTCAACAATACATAATATATCAGATCATCACCATCTTCATTCTCCATGTGACTTCCTGAAAAAGTAGATTAAAACAAAAGGCTCATCAGTTTAACAGGATGAGTGCTGGAAGGCCAAATATGGGTTTTATTCTGAAGTGCAGGTACTGCAATTTGAAGGCTTCATATTCTGTGGATGTGCTTCAAATCAATTTCTATTGTCTGTATGAATTTTTCCTTGTCACAATTTATGGGAAAATAAAGTGCAACAAGGCTAAGACAATGAACAAATTTTATAGACTAAAAATAATTTAGCACTCTACCAGTCAACCGTTTACCCAATGCAGACCATATCAAAATTTATTATTTTAACTCTTAGAAGCCAGAGAATCAGAATGAATTTATTGAACATGACATATGGCAAAAAACTTACAGTGAAGCAGGTGCTTCTAGTCAAGTGTTGTCTGCCTATTCAGGCAGACGATATTTGACTAGAAGCACCTGCTCAGTGTTTAATTCTCCCCAGCCCAAAGATAGCCAAAATGTCACAGCCAGATTACCTGCCATATTACATCACAGGCAAGAAAACTCGACTCCCGGATTCTAAGAGTTAAATATCATTTTTAAAAAATTTTCAAAGAATTTCAACAAAACCATATCATGTGACCCCTCAATGGAACGAGCTCAACGAGCTTGTTCCAAAGAGGGTCACATGATATGGTTTTGTTGAATTTTTTTGAAAAGTATTTTTTCTGCTGCTTAATTTGCATATTAAGCAGGTGGATGTGGCCAATTCGTTGTGTAAAGGGTTAAAACCTTTACTTTATGAAAGTCCAAATCTGCCAATCACGTTTCAGAAAAAAACTGCCATCTAAAGTCAGTTATTATTTTCATCCTTAAAGTAGGTTGTTTGCTCCATAAGATTTACAAATGGATTTTGGACTAAATTCAATAATGCTTTAATTGCACTGCAGCAAATTCATGCCACATTCATCTGCTCTTGATGTTCTATACCAAGTTTCATGCCAAAATCTTGAGAAATACAAAAAAATAGTGCAACCTGAAGCGTTTTATATGCTCTCTCCTTCAATACCAACAGCATATGTTCCTCACTTGAGTGGTTGCATTTCTCAAGGTGGCATAAATGTGAGCCATTTTGAATAAACAAGCAAACACATATGTAGACTAACTCAGTTAAACTCCCCCACCCCTACCTCCTATATATCAATCCAAGAAGGACAATATAAAAATTATTCAATTTTTGCTTGCCATTCAACAAAATTTATATTCCCTTGCACAAAAACCAACAATGTTCATAGGGACAGCTTTTTGATGTTTGACAGGGGGCATAACAGTGATAAGTATTCGTGGACAAAACCACCAATATGAGGATATCCTTTCCAATCATACTGGTTTATCACCATACCCATGAACATCAAAATTCAACAACACATGCTTCAGTTACAGAGACAATGGCTGACAAGGTGACTTGGGCAAAACAGTTTGTCTTGGGTCAGCAAAATTCGCTCTGCCTTTAATAAAAAGCAACAATAAAGTTGCCTTGTAAAAATTTAATCTACCATCAAATTAGTTGAATCTCATGCACAATTAACCCTTTATCCAATACAGAGAATATCAAAATTTATTATTTTAATTACTATTTTTTTTAATTTTTCAAAACAATTTCAACAAAACCATATCATATGATCCCTCATTGAAATGAGCTCAATGAGTTCATTCCAATGAGGGGTCACATGATATGGTTTTGTTGAAATATTTAAAAAAAAATTTTTTCAACTGCTCAATTTGCAAATTACGTGAGCTGATGTGGGAGATTCGTTAGGTAAAGGGTTGAATAGAAAATGCCTAAAAGATGCTTTATTGGAAATATTAAATGATGCTTGAGCTAATATTCATAGTATCTAAAAAATAAAATTAAGAGATTAAAAAAACAGTGATCAGTCAAACCCAACATGTTTTTGATTACAGTGAAAATCAGGGTTTGTGCACTTTTTTGAGAACCAAATTCCATGACTTTTCCAGCACTTTCTACCAATTTCCATGACTTTTTCCCTGTCAGTATGGCCACTAAGCTCTCTTTTGGTGGATTTTTAAGCATAATTTTTTTTTTTTGGGGGGGGGGGGGGAGAAATGGTGTACTACATCATTATCACAACAAATTTCAATGACTTTTCCAGACTACAGCAAAAAAAACGCCCCCAATTTTCCCAAAACTTCCAGGCCTGGAAAAAGCATTTCTCATCTGAACTTGGGAAGTGGGTCAAAACACATCTATCTTGTTGACATTATAGGGGTGCACTCTACTAGTTTCCAAGTATGTTTGCTCCAGAAAAGTGTCCTCCAAAACACTGGAATTTTCCAGAATTACTAATATTTCACTAGAATTATTCATTATTCAGTGTAATAAATCATTTTGTAGTAAATTGGATTCAAGAAGGTAAATAAACCTTGAATTCTACACCATGATTTTTTTTTCCTAAATAAGGCCTAAAAAAATTAAAAATCTGTTTCTCAGGCCCTCCTGCATGGTCCTTTTGGCTGCCGCATACTCTCTTTTTATAACCAATTTAAATTTAAAAAAATTAAAATTAAATGGTTTATGTCTGATATTTTACCCAAGTTAAAAAAATTGATGAATTTATCACTTGAGTGCATGAAGGCTTTGCAATGCTTTAGCATTGCAAAGCCTTCTTCCACTCAAGGGATGAAATACACCACCCATGCTATTCTGCAGATTATGAGGCCTAAAACTTGAACCAAGAACATGAACTTTTGATGGCAAAGAAGTAATTACTGAAATAAAAAATAAAATAAAAAAACGCTCGCCCGCATGCAATTCCACAAATAATGGCCTGAGAAACAGAAGATCTACTTTGTGTGGCCCAAACTGAAATAAATAGCATAAACATGCTTTTTTCTATCTTTCTTTCTCTCAGCTTTAGCAAGTTATTTACATGTGAGAAAACTATACAATGGAGCACTCATGGAAATACCCATTCATATTTCTCCTTCCAGCTCACTTCTCCCTGTTTTCAGTTGACTTAATGGTTGAGTGCTATAAGGACAGTCAGACAAATACAGGTACCAGAGCAATAACCGACATATTCCTAGCTTATGTTTCATATTCAGCCAAACGCAAATATTTGGTTTATATAAATTTGTCCTATTACAAATTACTGGAGAGTGCCTGTTGACACTCTCCAATAATTTGTAATAAAACAAATTCTGAATAACAATTTAAGGCCTCCAAAAATAACCTTGCCCTCAACCAGTTAAAGTCTGACAGAGAAGTGACTTCTCCATCAATTTACCCACCAGGCTGGTCAGTATTCAGTTAATGCAAGACATGGGTACAGAATGTTTTCTAAGTGTAACAAGCCTTTCAAGGGCCATAAATCCTTGGTAACTGGATGTAACTGGATGTCCTTTCCCCGTACTGGTCTCTCACCATATCAAAGGACATCACAATTCACCAACCAATGACTGAGTTATAATGGAAACCTCCATATGGAAAATCTTCTACGTGTAAACAAGGGCCATAACTCTGGTATATATGCCTATACGAAACTTGCAATATGTGGATATCCTTTTATCCATGCATGTCTGACACCATACCAAAGGACATCAAAATCTGAAAACTGATACTTGAGTTATAATGCAGAACATTCAGAAAATGTTCAAAGTTTAATGGTATGTATGGACATGTACAAAACCCGCAGCATGTGCATATCCTTTCTCCCTTCTAGTCTCTCACCATACTAAAGGATATTAAAATCTGACAATTGATGCTTGTGTTTTATTTCAAAATGTTTGTATGGAAATACAGACTGATAAAGCCCTCAACTATATGCCTACAATAACCTCCTTTGGAGGTTGGGTGATAAGGAATTTTTTGCAAGTGTTGTCTGCTGGCATGCTAAGGTAAAAAGTTTATCAAAATTCGGGCTGATCAAATGCAATGCAAAACAAGGGACAATGTGAATCCTGGAATACAAATCCAATGGTGTCACAACACTATGGCGGCTATACTGAATTGGCTAGCCGGACCAAAATCGAAAGGAAGCATTATCTAGTCATCCACAAGTAAAATTATGATTTGATCAAATAAGCGGTTCTTTAGTTATTTGATGGAAACCAAAAGTTAACAGATGGATGGACTGGTGGATGGACATCTGGACGGGTGGACTAACAAATGGGTAGATATGTGGCTATCAATTATGTGGCTTATATTTTCAAGTGGCTTCTCAAATTAATGTGGCTCCTTTCTCCAACCAATAGTTATGTGTCTTATGAGTGGCATCTCAAAATTATGTGACCTTTTTTCTAACAAATGGCTATTTATGTGTCCAGTGTCCATTCATATTTTATGTGGCTTATATCTTTAAAAGTGGCTTCTCAAATTTTATGTGGCTATCAATTATGTGGCTGCCAATTATGTCGCTTTTTTACTAACAAATGGATATTTATGTGTCCAGTGTCCATATATATTTTATGTAGTTTATATTTTTAAGTGGCTTCCAAACTTTTATGTGGCTTTCTATATAGAATTTTATGAGTCTTATATTGAGTGGCTTCTCAACTTTTATATGGCTATCACTTATGTGGCTGCCAATGGATGGATGTCCAAGAGTTTGGACCACGCTTTTGCAACCTTTAACGTGACTATGATGTAAACTACCTTATTTAGTCACATAGATGATTTTTAGATGTCTAAAAAATTTCTGTTATATGGCTAAACATGGATGGACAGACATATGGACGGACGTATTGATGGATGGATGGATGGATGGACATGGTGAAAACATAATGCCCCCGAGAGGGGCGAGGGCATAAAAATGATGAATCACTTCATAAACACTGAGTCTAGAAAAGATATATATCTACCATATATCAGAACTATAACAAAATTTAAAGACTAAAAATGAATAGAAAGATGGTAGTATATCACAGTGGTGTGATATAATTACATAGAGAGAAACTCTATTACCTATAGTTTGTAACTTTTCACTTTTAGAACTGTATTCTTCATCCAAACTTCTGCACCGAACCACTCTCAAAAATGCAGCATTCTTGCCTGTTGGAAAAAATCTTCCACAATCAGTATGTTGCTCACAACAAAAGTTAAAAAATTTATAGTAATTTATATATTTTTTATACTTACCAATGACCCAGACTTAGCTGGTGCTAAACTCTTTAATTCTGGGCCAAACACAAATTTTGTCCCCCTAATCCCCAAAATTTGCATCAAAAAACGAAAATTACATGTCCTATATGGTCCTCCATACATTTACTCCTCTGCGCATGTGCAGTGTCAAGAAGGTCCCGAAATTGGCGCCAATTATCATTCTTACAACCAGTGCCTGGTAAGTGTTATGTACTCAGCGGGGAGGTAGGAGTTCCCAACTCATGGGAGGGCCATCCCCGTCTAGGTCATTGGTAAGTATAAAAAATATATAAATTACTATAAATTTTTTAACATTTTTATACTGTACCAATGACCCAGACTTAGCTGAATAGTAAATAGGCTGGAGGGCCTAGGACATAAAGGAAAATCCAGTAAGCTCAATTATCTATAACAGAATATCCCCTTCAGGAGAAAAGGAGAGATAGGCTTTACATGTATCTTTCTTATTTATTTATACTAAAGGAGAAAGACACAATACCAAACAGTAATTGAGCATAATAATCATCAATGATCTCTATTAACATCCAGTATAACCCTTTATACTAATATTTTTAAAGGTAAGCCAATAAATAAAGGAAGTCCAGAGAAATGAGACTCTTTATATTCATTAAAAGTGTCCGAGGATTGTATATTAACGCTCGTTTGACACGTGACATATACAAATGCTTCACACCGAGCTACACTTTAAAAATATTACATGTATGAGTAAACATTAGCTTTACACATTAAAACCATCCCGGTACCGACTCGGAATTACTGACTCTAGGGGAGGTATTCCCTTTTCCCTTGCTTTTCACTATAAAGCAGGTGACCTAAGGGAACACCCCCCCCCCCCCCTTCCCCTTGGTCAAATACCCCAGAGCGAAGAGGGTAGCAGGACAGAGTCACTGCCGGAACAGAAAGCCTACATAACTATAGTTGCAACTGTTTAGTGGACGATATTCTGAGCAACTGATAATGGACCTAAACAATGGAGGTCTCCAGAAATGGTCTCAATATTTCTGAGATAGAAATTAGTGAATGTGGAAGGTTGAGACCAATATGCAGCCTTCATTAAATCAGTAATAGCAATACAATTAGCATAGGTCCAAGAAGTAGAAAGAGCCCTTACTTCATGAGCGGAGATCTTGAGTGCCGACTGCTGAGAAGATAATTTTCCATAAGCAGTACAAATAGTTAATTGAATCCATCTAGCAATAGAATGAACCATAATATCCTTTCTATTAGGCATCAAAGACAGAAAGAAACGCTTACGTCCCTTTCTGATGAAATCAGATCTACGTTTGTAAATACGTATTGCTCTAACAGGACAAAGAAAAGGCCTACACCCATCAGATGATGGAAGGACCTTAATAACAATAGGTTCAGAATACTTATTAGGAGCCTGATTCTTAGCCAAAAATCCAACATTGGTGGTAAAGGTAATAGTATTACCAACACTACGGTAATGAGAATCATCCACAGATAGTGCATGAAGCTCACTAACTCTTCTAGCAGAAGAGAAGGCTAAGAGAAAGGCTGTCTTATATGTTGAGAATTTGAAATCCACTGTGTCAAGAGGCTCAAAAGACACTTCTTTTAGCTTAAGAAGAACCCAAGCCAAATTCCACTTGGGAATTAATCTAAGGGTTCTAGGTCTATTTATCAAAAAATTTCTAACTAATTTAGATAAAGAGACATTAGTTCCAATCATTAAGCTATCATGATGTGCATAGGTATCGGATAGCATAGACCTATAACCCTTAATGGTGATAGGCTGCAGTTTAATCTCATCAAACGAGTATACTAGAAAGTTTGCAACGTCTGGAATGGAAGGATCATAGATATTTACGGAATGATCCCCACACCACTGACGAAAGACCTTCCACTTAGCAGCATAGTTTAGCGAAGAGGAGGTCCTCCTACAGTTAGAAATCGCGTCCACTGTTCGTCTTGTAAAATGTTTTCCGTGCAAGAAGGACCACACAACGGAAATACGTGAAGGTTTAGACCTTGCGGATTGTGATGGAGGATGCGCGATTTCCCCTGCGAAAGATCTTCCCGTTGAGGAAGCTTCCTCGGTATGTCCCACAACAGACACCTGAGTAGATTTATCCATGGTCTCTGTGGAGACAGAGATGCTACCAACAGAATCTTGCATTGCGATTGTTTTATCTTGAGCAATATCTGCTGAATCAATGGCGCTGGAGGATACGCATATCCTATCATTCGTCCCAAGAGATCGAGAGAGCGTCTACTGCAAACGCTCGAGGATCCAGACAAGGTGACACATACGTCTGCAACTGATTGTTGAGATGTGTCACAAATAAATCTATCATTGGCCGTTCCCACTGGTAACAAATCTGATTGAATACTTGCTTGTTGAGAGTCCATTCTGACGGCAACAGGCGACCCCTCCGTGAAAGGGAGTCTGCTAAGACGTTCAGACGACCCGGAATATGACAGACCAAAAGAAGAATCTGATGTTCTAGTACAAACAGAAGAATTCTTTCCGTTAGATTGAGCAACGGAATGGAATGAGTGCCACCTTGGTTCTGAATATACGCAACTACCGTCGTATTGTCAGACAGAATTTGCACGTGTGCATTCTGAATAACATCTATCCAATGACGTAGAGCAAGCCAAATCAACATCATCTCTTTGATGTTGATGTGCTTGCTTAAAAACTGCGGATCCCAAAGACCCTGGCACTTCAAATCCGATGGGCTCAGTGTCGCGCCCCAACCTGTTTGACTGGCATCCGTCATAATGGTAAAACTCAGATCTGGCAATTGCAGTGGAACTCCCTAAGTTAACCACTGTATGTCTGCCCAAGTCTGAATCTCTTGTTTCACTTGGCTTGACAAGAGGATGTCCGTCTCGAGCGAATGAATCTTCACTCTCCAATTCTGAGTCAGATAGACCTGGAGAGGACGAGTGTGTAGCCGCCCTATTGGAATGAGATCCGCGGTAGCTCTGCACAGACCAATTAGTCTCATGAATTCTTCGCTGTAACTTTGTCTGAGTGAAGACAATAGCGAGCGTAACAACTGACTAATTTTGCTCTGGTTATCGGCAGACAAACGAGATTGTTGTGTGTCTCGAAGCTCATCCCCAGGTGGGTGAATGACTTGGACGGCACCAGATCCGACTTCTCTTCGTTTACTATGAAACCGAGACGTCGGAGCAATAGAAGGAGATTCTGCATATCGTTCTGAAGTGTTAACTCGTTGCCGTACCTCTGAAGAATATCGTCCAGGTAAGCCGCGTTACCACAGACGAATGAGCTCGGAAATAAGTCATTACTGAGTTCATTACTCAAGTGAAAGCCCAGGGTGCTAGATTCAGACCAAAGCACATTGCTCGGAACTGATAAACAACACCCAGGACAGCGAAGCGAAGATACTTTCTGAACGCCGGATGTACCATGACATGAAAGTACGCATCCTTGAGGTCTATGCTCACAGCATAGTCGTTCACTCGAATGCTCGCTCTGACCGATCGAATGGTCTCCATATAGAACTTTGGAGCCACGATCAGCTTGTTTATCCAGCTTAAATCGATCACTGGACGGAACGAGCCGTCTGGTTTCGGAACCAGAAAGATATGGCTGTAGAAACCTGGAGATTCCTGGTTTTCTACGACCTCTATTGCGTTCTTCTTTGAAAGAGACTGGACTTCTGATAGAAGTGCCCTTCTTTTCTGAAAATTTGACGGAAGCTGAGTCCATCTTGGATATCGAGTTAACGGAGGTTTGCCTTTGAAGGACAGTTTTAGTCCTTCCGAAATAACCCCTCGAACCCAAGGGTCCTCCATAATTGATTCCCAGTTGCTTGAGAAACTTGACAGTCTTCCGCCCACCGGAACACGTCAGAGGTCTAAACCATCACCTCCTGGATCTGTGAGGCTTGCGGGAGGAGAAACTACGTCCTCCGCTACCCGCACCTCACCCCGTCAGCCTAGAGGCGTCTGACCGGTTATTTCGGCCAGCGTTATGGCCCCTACTCGAGTCGCTACTCTGCCGGTCTCTAGAGTAAGACCTAGAGGACGCATAGGAACCTCTATAGGAACTTCCCCTGGATGAACTCATCCCAGAAGTGCCTGGCCTACTCTTCTCTGCTGGTTCCGACTTCTTGGAAGCAGACTTAAATAGCAGAGAGTCTGAAGCTTTCTCAGTTAATTTATCATATATTGCAGAAAGCTTGCCGTTGAAGAGAAACTCTCCGGAGACCGGAGCGACTCTAAGAGAGTTTTTCACCTTACTGTCCATGTGTGTGGAAGTAGCTAGGGCCGCGTCACGTCTAACTAACTTCAGATTCGCCACTGAAAGGGCGGAGTTATACGTGGAAAAAGCTATGGCCCTGGACAGAACTCTTAAGGACGTCTGTACATCTTGGAATTCTGGTCCTTCAAAGCGTAATGACAATGCTCTAGTAAGGTGATCTGCATATGAAGGAGCGTCTAAACTAGCTCTGTTAGACGATATTGTCGTTTCCAACGTTGACGAAGGAAGTGACATAGACGACAGCATGGATAATTCAAGGTCTTCAGCCTGGTCGTCTAAACGCAGAGGAACTCTCTGGATGCCCTGACCTGCCATTTCAAATTTATTCCTTTGATTGATAAAAGGCAGTTGTAGAGCAGATACCGGTAGGAAGGCTGACCTGCCCGTCTTGTTGGCAAGTTTGTCAATAGCGTCATCTAATAATTCAAATATCCGAGAGACATTCCTGGACTGTGATGGAAATTCCGGGACAATGTCCCTAAACCGATTAAAAAGTCGGTGTCCAGTGGCGCTATCACCCTTCTATCCAGCTGCGCAGCATTTTGGTCCGGCGGAACAACTTCTGGAAGGTAATGCCGGATGAACTCTACGGCTATTTTATGTTGTTCCGAAAGGGAAAAATCTAATTCATCGGAATCCCTTTCGCCATCCTGCCGGACCTCTTGCAATTCTCGGTCGTCCGCACCTGATCTGGCGACGGAACGTACCGACCCAGCTTCGTCTGAAACGTCATATTCCGACAGAGGCTCTGCCGGTTGCTGGGATGCTGTGATGATCTTTGCTATCTGTGATAGCACGTCCATTTCGGAGGCCTGGAGGAGCCGCGGTCTTACTGGATTTAGCAGCCGGAAGCTCCCTGGACGTTGCATCTTGCATACATCTTTTGTGTGAACGCCTGGATGTAGAAGGTCTCATATCCCTGGCTACCGGATGGCATGACCTGGTCGCTGTGGAATCCCTGGTCGGCGAAGCTGACTGTATATCACTGGTCACGTAGCCAAGGTGCGGTCGTGTGTGCTGCCGTGAGGATGAGGAAGCCTTATAGGTAGCCTCGCCAGACTGCCTATATACCGGAGCGTCCCGAGCGGCGGATGTATGCTCCGACTGCATAACACTATGAACTACAACATCTGGTCCCAGATGTTGCTGTATGAGAGAGGGACCTCTCTCGCTTGCAGCTCGTGCGGAGCTGGACAAGCTAAAAACCGGACTATCAGGCTTCCTCCGATCCATCCTCCTTTCCGTCGTTACTGGGTGTACACATGGAAGTTTTATAGTGCTCGCAACACCCGACTCTCTCTCCTGGACCGCAACAGATGAACCCGGGTGCTGACCCATTCGGTGAATGGACGCGACACCGGGTGAGCCAGTGGACGTCAACCTCTTCGATCGAACTTGCGAACTCCCGGGTAATTGATGGATCTCCATGAGCACTTTTGCCGCTAGCTCTTCGCTTGTATGTGACGACGGAGGCACACTTCTGGACATCACGGAAATATCACACTGTTCTTGTTCCTCTGAAAAAGAGAGTGAAAGACTAGAGTGACTCTGCGGAGAGAGGACCAACACGGCCCAGTCCCCAGTAACAACATACTGTGAAACACATTTCCAACATATGTCATCCCAACTGAAACACACAGAACAAAGATCAATGCGAGTACATAGAGTACAATTAATACAGAGATCATGAGAATCAGAGGAAGATTTCCTCCTATTACAATTTGAAAAAAAATCATTCATTGTGAAAAAGGTAAACTATCATAGTACACGCACTAATCCTTGAAAATATAGATACATAATAAAACAATCCATTATAATCATTACGAAAAAATGATTCGAAAAGAAAACATTTTTTGAAAAAAAAATTTTTTCAGAAGAGTCCAAGTTCCCAATGGGAACCCTGAGCCCAATGGATCCCAAAAAAGCCTAAGTGTGTACAAAAATTTTAAATCATTTTTGAAAAATTAATGAAACACTTACGGACAATATTAATGTATCTAGCTATGAAATAAGTGATGCAGAAGACAAGTAATCACTAGAGGAGATAAATAGGGCGAGGGCCAAAAGTAAGTTGGTGGTTGCGGGAAGTAGCATAGTTCGGGGGATCGACAAGGTTGTCTGTGGTCCGGACAGTAAAAATAGAACAGTTCTGTGCTTTCCGGGGGCTAAAGTGGAGGACCTGAGGGATAGAGTGGACGGTATTGTAGCTGGGTCGGGGCCTGATCCGGTAGTGGTAGTACATGTGGGGTCCAATAACATCAGGGAGAGGAAATCAGTTCGTTTGGTGGACACATACAAGGACCTAATTAGTAAGCTACTTACCAGGAATGCTCGGATCATCGTTTCAGGGGTGCTCCCCGTTATGGGTGGTGGGAATGAGAGGAACTCGCGGATTATGGCACTAAACGAGGAGCTGGAAGAGCACTGCAAAGACTTGGGAATACATTTCATTGACCACTGGGATTCATTCTGGGGACAAGGAGAGTTGTATGGGCGAGACGGATTGCATTTAAGTAGGATGGGTACAGACCTGTTGGGCCAAAAAATTTTACAGGTGGCTGGGCCTTTTTTGGAGAAAAGGGGGGTAGGGGACCACAGCCGATAACCCAGAGGGGCACAAATGCTGGGAATATAGGAAGAACAACAAACATGCACAACACAGGGACATACCAGGGGTATAATAATGTGCCAGTGATGACAAAAAAACAAAGATTCATTAAGTTTGGGTACTGCAACATCCAGGGTCTGCACAAGAAAGTAAGCGAAATATCAACAATGATGGACGAAGGAGACTTCGATATAATGGGTCTAAGTGAGACATGGATACGACGGGATGAGCGGGTTGATCAGATGAAGGGTTGCGTGTGGATAGGAGCTGGGCGAACTGAGGGTCAGAAACGGGGTGGGGGTGTTGGCATCTACGCTAAAGAGGAATTACAGCCCTCATTGATTACAGATCTCACAGAAGCAAGGACTCAGATTCCAGTATCCAACGAAATAGTCTGGGCAAAAATCAAGTTAGGAAGCAGGAGTGTTGCCGTTGGTGTTGTATACTTAGCAGTGGAGGGAAGTAAGCCCGAGTGGAATGATTCAATATATACAACTCTTAGATCGAATATCACAGAGCTTGAAAGCAGAGGGTTCAGTATTGTCCTAATGGGGGACTTCAATGGGCACATCGGGGATAAGGAGGAGGGCATACAGGGAGGTGATAGGAAAATTAACACGAATGGGAGGAAGATGTTGGACCTATCAAAAGAGCTTGGTTTAAAGATCCTGAACAGGGATGCGAAATGTAAGGGTAAATGGACCTGGGAGAGGAACGATAAGAAAACAATAATTGATTATATACTCACTGACATTAGCGTATGGAGGGAGATTGTAGATGTAGAAATAGATGACGAGGGAAAAAATGACTTGGGTAGTGATCACAACCTGATAACAGTTAAGATTATGGGCAAAAAGACGAATAGAGACAGAAATACCTTCAAGGAAGTTTGGGGACTAAAACAAGGAGCCGACTGGAAGCAGTTTCGGGAAAAACTGAAACCAAGTCTTGAATGTATACCTAGGGATGCAAATGTCCAGAGTATTTCAGATGGCATAGTAAATAGCCTAACAGATGCAGGGAAGGATTGTATAGGAAGGGTGAGGGTCCCAACGAGAGAGCTCGGATACAGGGTTAACGAGGGACTGAAAAAGGCTATAAAAGAAAGGAAGGTAAAATGCGCTGCTTACAGAAGAAGTAGGAAGCTTAAAGGGGTGGATAACAATGACACGAGACTAATGAAAGGAGAATATGAACTGGCACGGAAAAAGGTGAATGAGATAAAGAATAATAATAGGAAGGAGCGCAATTGCAGTCTTGCCAGAACAATAAAGAAAACGGGGGGTTCGAGCTCAAACGTATTTTGGAACTGGGTAAATAAACGGGGGAAAAGTAGTGTGCAGAGTATCAAAGTGGATGGGGAAAGTACAGAAGATAAAGGCCGTATCGCTTCAGAGTTAGTCAAGCACTGGGAAAAGATAAACGATAGGCGATGGGGCAGTGGGTCCCCACCAAAAAGAAATACACTGGTGGAGGAGAACCTATCCAATCGTGTATGTAGCGAAATAACGGCAGAAGAAGTGCGGAACGTGGTCTCGAAATTAAAAAATGGTAAAGCGGGAGGGACTGATGAAATTCCGAACGAATTCCTCAGAAATGGAGGGGAGGCACTTATTGAAGTCCTGACAAACCTTTTCAACCTGGCTCTGCGAAAGCAAAAGGTCCCCAGAGAGTGGAGGGAAAGTAAGGTGTCGTTCATACACAAAAAGGGAGATAAGGAAGTTCTAGATAACTATAGGGGGATATCAGTTAGTAGTAACATCGGAAAAGTATTCTGTAAGGTCATATACGGTAGACTTGAGGAAGTTATTGAAGAGAAAGGTTTTTTAGGAGAAATTCAAAATGGTTTCAGGAAAGGTCGAAGAGTCACTGATCACCTATTTACACTCACCCAACTGATAGAATCAACAAAGGCTGAAAAGAAAAAGATGTTTCTGGCATTTCTAGATGTGAAAAAAGCGTACGACCGAGTGTGGAGGGAAGGTATATGGCGAAAGCTCGAGGGCATCGGACTGGGGGGTGACTTTGTGGGAATCATGAAAGCACTGTATACAGATGTGCAAAGCCAACTCAGTCTAGGGAGTATCACTACAAAACGAGTCCCTATGGATATAGGCCTCAAGCAGGGGTGTATCTTTTCACCGATTTTGTTTGCATTGTATGTTAAAGATTTAGGGGACGAACTAATTCAGAGTGCGGAGGGGGTAAATGTTGGAGACATAAAGGTACCAGGCTTATTCTTTGCGGACGACATGGTGTTAATGTCTAGAACTGAACAGGGGCTAGAGAAATTGCTGGAAATTGTTGGTAGATATGGGAACACTTGGCGGCTCGAACTAAATGAAAATAAAAGCAAGGTAATACCCGTTGGACGCAAGGTAGATATGACGAAGAGATGGAGAGTGGGGGAGTTCTCAATCCCCGAAGGGGAAAGCAAACAAATCACTGTAGGAGAAACGGGAGAGTATGAGTATCTAGGGGTAAGCATAAATATAACGGGAAGAGGGGTGTACAGAAATTACTCAGCCAAACTGATTCTGAAGGAGAAAAGAATTCTGAACCAACTAAAACTTTTAGGGAAAAATAGTTTCAACAAGGTCTTTGTGGGGAAAACACTGTGGGAGAGGGTGGGTTTACCAAGTATAACGTATGGCACGGACGTGATTCCATTAAACCAAACCGTTATTAAGAAGTTGGAAAGTACTCAGAATGATGCCGGCAGATGGATAACAGGGTCGAGTAATGCTGCAGCTTTGGAAGCAGTAATGGGGGAGCTTGGGTGGATGAAAATCAAGGACAGGGTAGATTTGGGAAAACTGTGTTACTTTAACTACTTGAGAAACCTGCCTGACAACCGGTGGTGCAAATTGATGCTCGATACCATTTGGAATTCTAATATAGATACGGGGTGGTCAAAACATGTGAGGGAACTAATGGACAATTACTCTATAGAGGTCACAAACATAGAAGTAGGAATGAAAGAAGGCAAAAGGTTTGTCAAAGAGAGAGTCATGGAAGATTGCAATCGAAACTGGCGAGCAGGGGTTAGCGTGAAAAGATCACTGCAGGGGTTACAATATAAAGAAAAGCCAGCTTTTGAGAAGTACCTAGATGGCACCTTTGGAGGGTCACTGCTGTTCAAACTGAGATCAAGATCACTGGAGCTTCGGGGAAAAATTGGGAGAGATGAAGAAAAGGGATGCCAAATGTGCCACTCTGGAGTAGTGGAGACCCTGGAACATTTTCTCTTGGAATGCCCACAGTATATACCTCATAGAATAAAATTTACTGGAAGAATAATGCAGAAGTGGGGTGAAGAAACAAAGGATAGATGGCTGAAGGGGGACACGAGGGAGAGGGTAGGAATGCTTATTGAAGAAATTGAAAAAGAGGAAGTGAGGGATACTATTAAGCAGTTTATATCTGAATGCTGGGAGGAGAGGAGGGGAAGAGGGGGTGGGGTGCAGGGGGAATGATGGCCTTCTCTTATGAGGACCGCGACAAATCAGCGGCTGGCCAAAGAGTTATTATTATTATTATTATATCAGAAGTAACTGTTGTCAATCTAAGCAAAAGTGTCAACAAACCGGAAACATGACTCCAGGCACTGAAAAAACCTGGCTCAAAATCAGTTACCAATTTAAAACACTATCTGATGCAAAACAGAGCTTTCCAGAGAAGAAACTGTAGAACATCAGATGGTAGATGCAGACCAAAAGCCTAAACACTCCTAGGGTGAGGACGTAAACATGAGGAAAAAACAGAAAAAATTCTGTTACCAAGGCAAAACTCACAAGAAATTTTAGTAATAAACATTACAAAATATAAGCCAAAACATGGGAGAATAGCTAGGGAGGAATAAGGAAGGTAGAGAGGAAACACTGAACAAACAATGTTACATTCATAGCAAGAATGACAATAACAGGGCCATGCCTCGAAAATAGGCAACATGAAATAATTTCGTAAAATAATTATAAGTTACAGCCCTGAACATTTTCTTGCACTATTTTTTCCTCTCCTCCTTATATTTCCTCTTTATTTCCACCATTTCTCTCATCAAAATGTGTCTGGCATTATGAAAACTGAGATTTGGAAGCACAGATAACAGTGAAGTGTAACTGTTTTGAGGGCCAAACAAAGGATGATAATTGGCGCCAATTTCGGGACCTCCTTGACACTGCGCATGCGCAGAGGAGTAAATGTATGGAGGACCATATAGGACATGTAATTTTCAGTTTTTGATGCAAATTTTGGGGATTGGGGGGGGGGGGGGGGGGCAAAATTTGTGTTTGGCCCTGAATTAAAAAGTTTAGCACCAGCTAAGTCTGAGTCATTGGTACAGTATAAAAATATCGCAAATGGATCAATATTTGGCATTACAATCCATATTTTATCACATAATCACCATCAAGTAGCTTATGGAAATATCGTTCATAACATGTCTCATATGGACCTGACATTTGAAGTCAACATCCTAACATTAACTACTTGCATGCTGTTGGTGGATATTCCTGCCCAGGACAGAAATTCTCTTGCTACTGAAATAAGTATAATTTGGGTACATTTGGTCTAATTTTTGCCCTATAAATTGAATGGAATTTTCCACCAGTGAAATTTTAAGTTACATTAACCTCTAGCACTCAGGTAGAGCAACAAAACTTTTCTCAAATCACCTTGTTTTTCTCTTGTTTAAATATGAATTTAACCAATTATAGCTTGTTTGACAGAGCTCATCGAGCTCTGTCAAACAAGGTATATTTAGTTAAATATCAAACTGCATTATGGGAAATATTTGCTGCTGAATACTTTTCCATTTTGACATCAGTGTGCAGAGGGTTAAATTGATTTTTCATGAAATCTTGTCATGGATGCTGTAAAGCAGCCATGACTAGATTAGATGAAAAATATCTTGAAAATAATCAGCAGGTTAAGAGTTAAGAGTGAGTTGGTTTTGGAAGCAGAATTGAATGCATCTTCTTTTATATTTCAGTAACTGTTTACATTTGTAGAAAACATTTCCAGAATAACTAAAAATTTTCATTTTTTGTCTCGAAAAAATAGCTAATGTACCTTCATAGAAACAAACTCATTCCAGTGCAAGATCATTAGCTATGTTTTTAAAGCAAAAAGTTTAAAAAAAATAATATAAAAAAATTTGGCTGGCGATTTTTGTGAACAGCGCTGGCCAATTTTAGTAGTTATGTTAGGTAAAAGGTTAAATTCCACATTATGTGATTAAAAAAAATCTGAAATTCATCACAATTTAGCATGAAGTTTCGGAACTTAGTTCACTCAAATCGGTCTGCGCCTTGGTAAACCTCAGCTCTGTTTAACGACATTTTCAACAGCCAGCTGGGTCACTTCATGTTGAACAGTTTTATGGGTGGCGGAAACCAGAGTACCTGGTGAGAACCACAGAGCAACTGTCAGACTCCCCAAAGTACTAACTCTGGTGGGGATCCAACCATTAACCTTTTAGTATAAAGTCCAATCACGTAACCACTGAGCTACTGTGCTCCCAGTGAACATGGTACAGAAATTTGATAAGAAATCGTGACTCCTCAGAGATCCTCTATTTATTGTGACATTCTCGAATCATACAAAGAGTGCTGTGATGTCACTGCATCTGATATTATTACTCATGTCGTACATTCTGGAATATAAAAAAAATGCCGATAGGATCACCGATCCAATGTTGAGTTGTGACAACACAAAAGTGGGTTTAATCATTATCAACTTATCTTCTGGAAACCAGTTGTTAACAATTTACTATGTGAAGAGTTCAAAATAAATAGGGTTCTTCCTCTGAATGTAGGAAAAAAAGTAACAGGAAAAAAAGTAACAGGAAAAAAAGAAACGGAAAAAAAGAAACAGGAAAAAAAGTAACAATTATAATAATACAACAGGAAAAAAAGTAACAGTGTTTTTTCATTATAATAATTATAATAATAATTTTATTTTTTATTTTTTTAATTATTTTGTAATTGGAGATCATGTGTGCTATGACAATGTTGTTACAAGGATATCCATCATGCTTTCTTTGATGTACAACAATGTTCTTCAAACAAATGAACACACATTGTAATAAACACACAGCAAGTGTGGTTACTTTCAAGTATTCTCTTCTTTGATGGACAACAATGTTCTTGAAAAAATAAACACAAGCAAGTGTGGCTACTTTCATGAATTCTCTTCTTTGATGTACAACAATATTCTTGATAAAATAAACACACAGCAAACTATATATTGGACAGCAGTTTGAATTAGTCATTAAATGTTCTTGAGTCATCATGGAAGTCATTGAGAGTAATAAGAGGGGCAAAAAACTTTGTCATGAAGGTTTCATGTACACTGTATCTGTAAGAAGGAAGAACAAGGTCTGGTGGAAATGCACTAAACGTGCTATTTCAGCTTTTCTTACTGGCATTGGCCAGAATATTAGATTACACAAGGTGTGATATGTAATAATCTAACTAAATCATAATTAAGTTTGTTAAATTATTTTATAACTATGTACTATGTAGTACTTATACTGATATGTAATAATCCAACTAGTTTCAAGGTGTGATATGTAATAATCTAACTAAATCATAATTAAGTTTGTTAAATTATTTTATAACTATGTACTATGTAGTACTTATACTGATATGTAATAATCTAACTAGTTTCAATAATGTAACTAAATCATAATTAAGTAATCTATCACTTTTATGAAATAAAAATAAGAAAGTGTGACTCTTTTTCCTGTTTTTTTTTTCCTACCCAAATCTGTTACTACCTCTTCCTCTCACTGATGACAACCTATCTATGAAGTTTCATGAATGTAGGCCGAATCATTATCAAGTTATCATCCATTTTTCGTTTCAATGAAACGACATCTATCAATTATTTTAAATTTCATTTTGTTTTTCTGTTTAAAATGTTTTTGCACGGAAACTGATCTGAGAAATGTACCACTTTCATCTCACATTAGAATTCAAATCTTGAAAGACCAATTCTCGCAAACTCGTATTACATGTGTACCGATGGTACAAAATGGATGACGATATATCGACTTATCGCGCGAGAATTGGGCTTTTCAGGGGTGGAGGCTGACAAAAATCCACTTTGAATCGCGATGACTTTCTTCTTGTGATGCTTCTATGCACGGTTGGAGTTCGAGGTTTAAGCATAATGATTTTTATGCATTTGTTTACAAGTGGAGATATCGAAGTTAATCCTGGAGAAATAAAGATTGTGCACATCAATGTTAGAGGTCTCCGCAACAAAACTGATATGATAAGCGCTGAATTAGGAAATTATGATATCATTTCTGTTTCGGAAACTTTGTTGACAAATACCGTTCAAAATAATGATATTCAAATACAAGGCTACCATTACCCACCTATTCGTATGGACAGAGGGGAGGGACTAGGGGGAGGAGTAGCAGTCTATATTAAGTCTGACATAGTTTGGAAATGTCGGCGTGATCTTGAAATCCCAGGCTTAGAATTAATCTGGACAGAAATTCGAAGTCAAAACCAGAAATTTATACTCGGAGTTGTATACAGGCCCCCAACTGGCAATAATTATTATTGGAGTCTTATTGATGAATCTATCCAAAGAGCAAGAAATGACATGTCGCAGAAATGTGTGATAGTTGGAGATTTCAACCTTGACTGTCTCAAGAATACTCACCCAAGGATCAGGCAGCTGGAAAACGACTACAGCCTATCTCAAATTGTCAAAGACCCCACGCGAGTAACTGAACGCTCCTGCAGTCTGCTTGATCTAATTTTAGTATCGTGCCCAACTCTAGTTGGAAATTGTTCTGTTATTCCTCCCTTTTGTAGTGACCACCATGCTACTGCTGTTACGTTAAAATTCACAAAGAGTAAAATTGCCTGTTTTAAAAGACAAATTTGGGATTATAGTAATATGGATATAGACGGATTACAGGCACATTTTGCACAAACTACGTGGGAAGACTTTTTCACGGAAAATTTAAATGAAACCACAGAGAGCCTTACATCATATATCATTGAATCAGCTAAAAACTACATACCAAATAAAACCATTGAAGTACGACCGAAAGATAAAGCTTGGATGAATTCAACGATCCGTAAAATGATGAGAGTGCGTGATTGATCACACAGAATAGCTAAGCAGACAAATAGGGCCGAAGACTGGGCTAGATTTAGGCATGATAGAAATGGAACTATATCACTCATACGGGCAGCCAAAGCAGAATACGATCTTAAAACTGAAACCTATGTATCAACTCGAAACTTTGGCAGTAAACACTGGTGGAGGACACTGAAATCATTCTCTAAAGAGCACAATGTTTCGCATGAATTTTTCCCGCCACTCGAAGAAGATGGGGAAATAATTAGCGATGCAACCTCGATTGCAGACTTACTAAATACTAGCGGGGGAGGAATTCGCTAGAATTGTGCACTTGGTGATACCTTCCTGAAATTTGGCATGATGTAAGGGTAGGCATCAGAGATTTCAAAATCGATCGGCTACAAGTTGGCACCATCCTCTAGCCACCACTAGCAGCGAAATCCAAAATGGCCGCCAAGCGGATCGAAAAAAAGCTATTTTCGCCGATCGCACAACTGAAGCTCCAAACCTAACACCATACATGTGCTGTAATTGATGTGAATGATGGAGTGAAGCCCTTGGAACAAGTTGGGGGGAAGATTAATGGATAATGGGATCAGAATTTCCGTCGATGTGTGCGTCTGTGTGTCTGACTGTCAGTATGATCGTCCGTCCGTAGATAAATTAGTGTTGAATGTTTCTCGGGAATGCAATGGTCAAATGAACATGGTATGAGAGATTCCTGTCAACACATGAACAAGGGTACTCGATAGTATGCAGCAGTGGGGATACTTGGACATTTGATAATCCAATTAAAGTGACAGTCTATTCTCAACTTCCGGCATTTTCGATAGATTTATTTTCTAAGAAAATAAAACTATCAAATTTCTAGAGGAGTTCTGGTTCAATCTCAACACCATAGCGACACGTCTGCCAGCAAGGGCAGTGCTGGAATGAACTCGGGATGCATTAGTTCCCGTTGTTAATTATACAATGTTATCTTGCCAGTATAGAACATTGGCAAAATGGGACTAGAAGGGGTGAGTGTATGTTTGCAGTCATTCGAGGTACAGGAATATTTTTTGACTACAAGTAGTATTCTTCATTTTCGGCCAGTTAAGATGTGGTGTGTTCCAAGTCAGGATTAATGTTGCCGACACTTAATGCCCATCCCTCATGGTATGCTACTTTACCAGGGATATAGAGATATAGCCACCACTGGGAGCCAAAACATGACCTTTGATGTCGATGAGTGGTCGAAATGTTTTAGCGAATAACTTATCGAAATATGATCCGGTATGGCAATTTGATACCTTACGTTAGATTTATTAGATCAACTCAGGTATGGATTCATTGAGACATGAGTGCGCTACAAGATGAAGGATTTCCAAGTTGATTTGCTATGGAGTAGGAACTGACTAGTCACATGTGGCCTATGGCCAGAGAAAGACAAGGATACCATAGATGAACACACGGGTGAACGAAGGTATCAACTGTTGTACAGAGGCAAAATAGTTGGGGATATTGTATCATGCTATGCATGAATTAACACCGTCTTGTGCAGTAAATAACAGACTATTTTCCGAAATCTAAAACTGTATTCCTATACCCCGGACAATGTAGCAAGCCACATGGGATGAACATTTGTTAGCAAAATCAACTCAACTAGAAACATGACATGTGTTAACTGGCCGAAAATGGAAAAAAAAATACCAGAATAGGAGATGACTGGTCCTAACATGACAGTATACTACTCAATATTGTTACAACAGCCACCTTCACACTTACACAAAGGTGTGCACCTTAATCCAGCTTTCAAGCATTTGCAATTGCCCTTGCAGGCCTTGGCACAACTACAGTGGAGCATCAGTGCACATGCAGCACTTGCGTCTCCTAGGTGAGTCCAAAATGGGACCAGAATATTGAGACGTGGATTCCACTCCCATCCGTACTGTGATGGGTCTGGCACACATAAGTGTTTCTGCAGAGCACGATGCCAAATGAAAGATGACACAAGAATTACCCTTTTTACATGTTGATACAGAGCTGCTTTGGTGGGCGGGATGTTTTCCATAGACTTAAGGCCATGTGTGAACATATGCCGTCTCGCATCATTGACACGTGTACTGACACAACTGTTACTGTACATCTGTATGGTGAGTTTTTCGATATGCTGCATATGAGGGGAATCCTCTGAAAAGACTTGCGGATTCTCAGTCAATTCTATCATCATTTCAGTTGATGCGGGAAAATTCATCCATGCATTCCATCCTGTCTTCTTCCCAATGCCGAGCATGCTGGATGTTACATCACAACCTGTGAAGGCGTGGAAGAAAGTCAGGGCCTTACAGTAATCAGGTCCAAGTTGTGAAGCTATCTCATGAATTGGCATATCTTTATATGCCTTTCCAATTCCAAACCCAATCCACAGCTCACTGAGTCCAAGGTCACGGAATGTTGCGAAATGGTGCAAAGACAGAATGACGACATCAGAATCAACCGTGCGAAGAAAAGCTATTTTGTGACCTTGTGAGACTGCATGGTTGAGATGAAGCATCATGCGCGTGTCTGCTTCCTCGTGGTTCGATGGAGATATGTCACATAAGCTAACATCCTTATTGCATAGTACATATTCTCCTGATGTCGTTAACAACTGGTACTCGGATGTTGATGTTAATTTCAGCAGTTCAGCAGACAGGAACTTGAAAAATTCGTCTTTATTCTCACTAACTTTCAAGAATGCCTGCCAATTCTTCCCTTTAGGTAAAGGGACGTTCTCGGACACCCGTATCAACCTAACTGCTGTCTCACCGAGGCGTTTTGCTCGCGTCTGATTCTTCAAACTGCCTTCGGGGTAACAGTCATAGATCGCATCAACCCTTGTGGTGTTCGTGTTAATCAGAGATTCGATGTATGGCAATAATTGCAATCGAGCATATTCTCCAAACAGATCCGCTTTCTGTGGTTTGATTACATGGACTACAGCAGGCATATCCAAGATGACAACTGAAGCTTGTCTAGCTGCTGAATTCTTCCCTTGTGCAGGAATAGCTGGTAAACAATTGAGAATTTGAGATTTTGTCCCACTCCGTAGCTTACCTCTATCGGATAATGCTGGCGGATCACGTGCATTCTCGTGCATGAAAAACTCATCCATGTTTGAATCAGGCCGGGCTTGCAGTGAAACGAACATCTGGGTAACTATTGCGGCAGTTGCTTTACTTGACATGAGTTTGTCTCGGCCTTTGTCCAGGTTGGCTGGGGGTGGGTTAAGGAAGGTATATATATTTGCCTTGGGAATAACATCATTCAGGGGTACGGTGCATTCCACAAGCCTTTCCTTCAAGAAAGTGGAATATAAATGCTTGCCCCTTTCGGGTAATGACCGTAAACTCTTACTAACTTCGGGGTCCATATATTCACCAGTATCTAATGTCACCAGCTGACCACTAGTTTCATCATAAGGGTTGATAATGAGTCCCTGATTCACCAGATCGAGGAGAGATTTCAATTGATTCAGAAATTTTTTCTGCTCTGATACCGAACTTTCCGGGTGTTCCGTGTTATCTGATGATGTTGTGTGGAAACTTGCATATTCATACTCATCTATAACACGCAGAACTTCTGACCTTGAAAGCTCAATAACGACTTTC
The DNA here is from genome assembly GCA_031216915.1 of Pictodentalium vernedei. Taxonomy (NCBI): domain Eukaryota; kingdom Metazoa; phylum Mollusca; class Scaphopoda; order Dentaliida; family Dentaliidae; genus Pictodentalium; species Pictodentalium vernedei. The sequence goes on from JAUFNR010000073.1 coordinate 48,102, forward strand.
TCTTCAGCCTGGCCATAGAGACCTTTTGGACCACTGTCTTCTTTGAGTAGTTGGATACTATGTTCTTGGCTCTGATCTAAACCCATCATACTGAACTTCCTCTCACTACGCTGGACCACAAAATGGCCTTCCATGAATTTGTTGTGGATTGAAGGATGCCGCCTGGGTAGCTGAGACATGTCTCTCAGAAATACGGGGACCCACCGACAATAATTTGTATGTCCTAGGGCAAAAAAGTAACTGCACAACTCATCGATAGAACACAGTGTACCAGGCCAGTTACCGATTCGTTGGTTCCGAACGAATTGACAGCTTGTCAAGAGAAAGTTCCGAACGATTTCACCCCAATAGCGCGCAGTTGGAGATTGTGAAAGAATCCTCTGTTCCCACATTTCAAATGACTCATGGGGCCCAGTCTGCTGACAGTAAATCTCATAAGCATTCTTTCTGAGGATCTCAAGCCAAGCTAGAGTGAGAAGATATGCCTGTCGCGTCCTCTTGACATGTTTCCCACCAAGTAGGGATGATGCTACACCGGGTGTGAATATCTTTGCGAGGTGAAACATTCGCTCCCAACCAGAACCACCCATAAGCTTACCACCAGCTTCTTGGGTGCACATTTCAAGATGCAGGAATCCAATCATACACACCATTCGATCCTCACCTATCTCCTCTGGGAACAGCCATTGACATTTTTCTGCCTGGCATACAACGGACAGTCACCTTCAATGACAGGTATCTGGCCGGGGTTTACGAAAGCAGTAGCTTCCCTGACCACATACATAGCATGCTTCTGCATACTGAGTGAGTCCGCTTTCTGCTCACTGAAAACAGGGAATACCCCAATAACTGCACGAGGTTTGACATTGTCTTGATCTTCATGTTTTGAAAAGAAGCCTGAAAAGGTCACAGGGACTTCATCAAGCTGCCAGCTGCCATCAACCTTCCCTTTATTGCTGATCTGTGACACATGAGACAACCAGTCATTCTCTCCCACGTTCAAATCTGCATATTCATTGGGCCGTACATTACATTCATCTGGAGATTCAAGCCTGATGTCCCCACCAAAGTCTTCAACGAAAGGAACAAATGCATAGTCGTCTGGGAGTTCAATTTGTGTGTCTTCTGGAACATCTAAACTCAGTGGTGGGGGATCAGTACCCACATTGTCCCTGCTCAGTTGACCAATGAGTGTGATGGACGTACCATGCATATCAGATCTACCAGATACATCAATGTTATCAGTGGTTCCTATCGAGAAAACATTACGTTTGCAGTTAGCTGGGACTACAACACCTTCGTTCTTGAACCGCAGTGAAACAGCTCTCGCGAAACTCCTGCGAACATCCATTACGCGATCATAAGAGACAGAGAGTCCCATTTGATGAAAATCTCTGATAAGATTTTTCATACGATCATGGGCATGCAACTTCAAACCCACATAAAGAGGCATTGGAGTTTCTCTGTCACGTCTCTGGTGAACATTTTGTGCATGTTCGGAGCGTTTCGCTGAATTGCTGATCAACATCTGTGAAATAGTACAAGCCACTCGAGTCTTGGCATTAACAGTCTCATCATCGCCTAAGTTCTGTATACTACATGTGCCCTCAAGTAGAACTCTAAGAAGAGTCAGGAGTGAGTTGGGTACAGGCTCGCTCAAGCAATAAGATGAAAATGATCCCGTGAAAGGAGCTTGAGATATGAGTATGTGTTTACGCAGAAGAAGACCCACATCAACTATCTTTTTTGCCTCTTCCTCAGACACTATACGAGTTAAAGATTCGGACAACAAGGAGCCAACTCGAAACCTACTTGAAATAAACACATCTCTACCCTGTGTGAAGGCGTCCCAGCCATCGCCCAATTTCTGCAACAAATGTTCTTTGAATCGAGTGGAATGTATTTCTTCACTAAGCCAATCAGAACCGACTTGCTTCAACCTCCGACTGTACAGATTCTTGAGATCGACAAGCTTCATCGCGGAATCGTTGTGTTCAACAAATGTTATGAGCTCTGCCATAACGAGAGGGTCATAGGGCAGGCCTGACACGGAATGTTCGGCGTTCTTCGACTTTTTAGATTTAGCCGCTCGTGCTTCATTGGCAAGCTTACAATAACAGGTTTTGTGATAGTAAAGATCACTAGCAGCGGAATCAAATGCTGCATTGACCCGAGAAAAAACAACCCAGTTCTTGGCTTCCTTTGCCATAATTTTGAGTTTATTGTTATCAGACATTGATCTGCAAATAGGCTCACTGCTGTCACCTTCGCGTTTGTGACAATAAACACACTGGGGCAGTTTCCTGTCACAGCCAGATTCAAAACTTGTCCGTGTTCTTTTAGGACTCAGCGTGGAGCAGGATGCCACTGCCTCATTTCGCTCTCGCTTGTGTAGCACGCGCTGTACGATGTGAGTCCGAATACTGTCACGGCATGTCTTATGATATATTGCCTTATTCGTCAACAGTGACATCGACATACACTCATCACTCTCTCTCATCAAACAATCAATGGTCAAATTATATGGAAGCTCAACGCCATTATCTAGGAAGCGCGTTATGTCTTCCTCAATAGCTTTATAGGCGTCATGAAAACGAGATTCTCTATACGGACGCATCAATTTCTTGGAACTGTCTTGCTGGCACGAAGAGGATTCTCACTCATTCTGTGAATGATTTTTGTGAACAATCGCGTTCTCGAATTAATTTCGACAGACAAATCAGAATTGCTTGCGGAATTACGCCAAACAAGAGATTGTATGGCAAAGAGACTGCTTCATAAAGAGCGTTGTTTCTCCGGGATCAGCGTCATTCAGGTTTGCCTGAATGACGCTGATCCCGGAGAAACAACGCTCTTTTCAAGTTCCAAGAAATTGATGCGTCCGTATAGAGAATCTCGTTTTATTCTACATCATCTCCCACGTCTGTTTCCAACACGTGCGTGGATCAGAGTTCACTTTCGCGCCCTTACAATCGGATGTATAGTCGGTAGACCGTCGAAAAGGAGGTTCCCTTCAGCCGCTGGCGGCCATTTTGGATTGTGCCGCTACTGGTCGCCACCGGTCGGTGTCAACTTGTAGCCGATCGTTTTTGAGAACCTCATAGCCTACACTAACAGTGTGCCAAATTTCAAGAAGGTATCACCAAGTGCACAATTCACCTGTATGTGACGAATTCCTCCCCCGCTAATACGTATTTTGTTGATCAAGCCAACTCTGTCGATGACAAGGAACTACCACCCATCCCACGTTGTGAAATGAGCCTGGAATCCATAGTAATCTCTGAAGAAGAAGTAATGTCAGTTATTAGTAACTTAGATCCCCAGAAAGCTAGCGGACCAGATTTAATTAATAACAGAATCATTAAGGCATGTGCTCAACAGTTAGCTTTCCCTCTGACATATCTTTTTAATCTGTCTCTATCACGTAATGAGTTCCCAAGTTTATGGAAGAAAGCCAGTGTTGTGCCTATCCATAAGAAATCATCAGTTAATGACAAGGTAAACTATCGGCCAGTCTCTTTGACAAGTTCTGCCAGTAAAATTCTGGAAAAAGTAATTTTTAGACACATTTTTTCTTTCTTGGTGGAAAACGAATTGTTAACACCCCTACAGTCAGGCTTCATTCCGGGTGACAGTACAATTTACCAATTAATAGATATTGAAAACTACATTGCTAGTAACATGGACAACAATAAAGAAGTCAGATTAGTATTCTGTGATATAAGTAAAGCATTCGATAGAGTATGGCATGACGGATTAATTCATAAATTAGACTCAATTGGAATAAGAGGTAACCTACTAGCGTGGTTTAAAAGCTACCTAACAAACCGCTCACAGTATGTAGTTGTAAATGGGGAGAAATCCAAAAATCAAACCATTAAAGCTGGCGTGCCACAGGGATCCGTTTTAGGGCCCCTCCTGTTCAATATATACATAAATGATATTGTTAAAGATATTACTTCCAATATTAGACTTTATGCCGATGATACAACACTTTATCTGGTAATCGAAGATGCAAAATTAGCAGCAGAAGTTTTGAATAATGACCTGAGAAAAATTGCCCAGTGGTCTAAAACATGGCAGGTTATATTTAATCCACTAAAGACTGAATCGCTGTATATTTCAAATAGAGTAAATCCCACGCTTCGCCCCCATCTTTACCTCCTAGGTCAGCAAATAGAAGAGATGGACACTCATAAACATCTTGGGTTGATCTTTTCAAAATCAGGACAATGGGATTCACACATAGAGAGTCTTATAAGTAAAGTCAGCCCTATGATAAACTGTCTTAGAAGCCTAAAATACAGATTGTCCAGACAAGCATTGGAAACTCTATATCAATACTTCATTCTCCCGCTGTTTGATTATGCCGATGTTATATGGGATGGTTGCACGGAGACTAAATCAACACTCCTAGAAAATTTACACTTGGATGCTCTACGAACCATAATAGGGGTCACTAGGGGGATAAGTCATCAACTTATCTATAGAGAATCTGGTTTCATACCACTGAAAGAGCGTAGACGACGCCACAAATTAGTAGCGTTGTATAAGATTATGTTCACAAGCGTCCCAAACTACATTAGGCTGCTCATTCCGCAACCTGTATCAGAATTGACTTATTACTCGCTAAGATCTTCGAGCTTGTTAAGGGAAATTAAATGTAACACGAACAGGTTTTCTAACTCGTTTCTGCCATCAGTGGTAAAACTTTGGAACAGCTTAAGCGCAGATCTGCAGAACTGTACTTCCGTAGATCATTTTAAGAAGAAACTTGCAATTAACGACAATGTCGTCCCTGGGTTTTATTATGTGGGTAGCAGAAAGGAACAAATTGTTCACACGAAGCTGCGGTTAAATTGTAGTGATTTAAACGGACATAAATTTGATAGATTTATAAGTGATAATGCATCTTATGGCTGCGGTCATGTATATGAAGACACTGAACACTATTTATTAATGTGTCCTCTATATGCAGAACAAAGAAATTCGCTTCTAATAAAATTGGGCCACGCCACTAATATCACTCTTATGCTATATGGGGATACAGAGAAAACTGCCTTGGAAAACGCCAGTATATTTAGTGCGGTTCAAGAATATATTAGGGAAACGATGAGATTCCAGTGACTGGTTTATTTCCAGTGGAAAAGAACCCTGACAATGACCTTTGCTGTATTGGGTGAGAGAGATTTTAGTGGGCCTATCATATAAATGAAAGTAGATTGCCTCCACACCCAATAGATAGGTAAATTATTTAAAGTAAATGGTGGGATATAGTATGGTACTTTCTCTTTCTTTCCACTTCATTGGATCAGTTTCTGTTTTATGTACAGTTGCACCTGCACCATTGTATTGTATTGTATTGTATTGTATTTCTCTGTAGGGTACGGCGTTAATATAGGCATTGCCTGTTCGCCAAACCCCATTTCATTGAGGAAATAAAAATATTGTTTAAAAAAAAAAAAAGTTATCATCCGGAAACCAATTGTTTTGATTTATTATGTTGAGGGTCACTGGGACCTTCACCTTTGACCTAGCGAGTCCAAAATAAATAGGGTTCTTCCTCTCACAAAGGCCAACCTACATATGAAGTTTCATGAATGTGGGTTCAACCATAGTCAAGTTATCATCCAGAAACCAAGTGTTCATGATTGACCTACTGTGTCCAAAATAAAAAGGCTTCTTTCTCTCACCGAGGCTAACCTACCTATGAAGTTTCATGAATGTGGGTCACACCATTATCAAGTTATCGTCTGGAAACCAATTGTTTATGCCCACCCGCCATTCACCAAACTATAAGTGAAGTTTGACCTCGTCACAACTCAACTAAAGATAGAAGGTAATATATAATGATCCAATAATTGTATGATAGCAGATGAATTGAGTTACAGGATACCAATAAAGAAATTTCAAGCCCACTGTTTCTCTGTACATAACCTGAACACGTAGCATCATTTTTTCAGATGCTTTCCCCGTGAGCTTCCTCAGAATTTATGTAAACAGTTTGAATTACCAGCAAAGAAAAAATGCAACAGAAACTTTTTGTGGTTATTAACAACTTATTTCAACTAATACTGTAATAACAAAAATTGTATGTTTGTTATCAAATATGATTTCTTGCTCTCAATATCCAAATCATCTAAGAAGCTGGCAGACTACCAGTACTTTACAAAAGTTAAACCAAGTGCATGAAAGTTCTAGTTTGGGATAGAAACCCATGACTTTCCAGAAAGAAAAAAATTTCCATAGCTTTTCCATGACTTTTCCTGAAAAAGAACTTTTGTTTCCATACTTTTCCATGATTGTGTTATGTGTGAATGTAACACACATTACAGTTCTGCAAAGCTTAGAAATTCAATTCAATTCAAAATCTTTCAGATGATTCCATTTGACTCAATTCGAGTTAGCTTGATTCAGAAATTTCCAAATCGTTGAACTCTTCTTCAATCATCTGGTTGGTCTCTGTACAGGATGATTGAAGAGTTCAAGGATTTTCCGATTCTGAAACTACTTTTTTTCAATGGCAAACACCGAGCAAGCCAGAAAATAAGCAAACTGTCATCTGCAAAATGAAGTCCCCTTAGGATGAATTTAGTGATGCTACCCTGCACAGCATTTACCCTCTGTGAACCTCAATCTGAATCAGGGTCTCAAAACTAAACAGAAAGAGGTACCCAGAGGATAAATTGGCCTACTGTATTGGATAGCATCATCAAATTCACCCTCTAGGGAGCTCATTCTGCAAATGTCAGACTGCTTATTTTCAGGCCTGACACTGAGTCATCTATAAAATGAATGAATGTAACCACTTCATGTCACACAACAGGTGAACTTTTACTCATCAACTAGGGCTGGCACGATTATAAAATTTCATGATCGACTTTTGAAAAAGAAAAAAGAATAATCAATTAAAATCGACTTTAGTTGTACATTGTGACCTCCTGAATCAACTATATAGAAAAAAATATTTTTGGTCATTAGTTCCTCTGGCCAGACATTCTCTGAGCATGCAGGTACAGATTTTTGACTATTTTAGGCCCAAATCTGAGTATAGGCTCAGGTTTGGATATGAGGTGGTCAATAGTCTAATAATAGCCACATTGAGATTTAACCCTTTACCCAACGCAGACGATATCAAAATTTATTATTTTAAATATAAAGTTTTCAAAATATTTCAACAAAATCATATCATGTGACCCCTCACTGGAACCAGCTCAATGAGCTCGTTCCAATGAGGGGTCACATGATATGGTTTTGTTGAAATATTTTGAAAAATTTAATGTTTTCAACTGCTCAATTTGCATATTACGCGGGCGGATGCGGGCGATTCGTTAGGTAAAGGGTTAAGAAGGCACTTGAACTCCTTGGCAAACTGAGAAGGGATTTGCCTTAACAAGACTTTCAACAGCCAGGGTTATATTACATAAGACAGTTTTCCGGGTGGAGGAAGCTGGAGTACCTGGAAAGGACCACTGTACCAGCAGTGAGGAATTGTCAGATTCATTAACGTAATAACCCAGCACATACACAGTTTGCAGCCGTTGAAGGCAAGCACACCATCAATGAGCAGTATGCATTAGTACATAGCTCCACAGTGCACCCACATGAGCAATCGGTATTAAGTGTCCTGCCCAAGGACATAGGGCAGAAAGTGCGAGTCAAGACCAAACTGCTGACCTTTCAGTTTAATGTCCAATCAGTGTCTAACCAATGAGCCATTGCACACCTCTTGGTTACAGAGTTGGCTAAAAAGTAAAATACAGCAAACAGTTTGTACTCACAAAATGTCTTTATATCATTTTCTGATATTGTGTTACAGTTCTGCAAATAGAAGAAAAAAACACCATAAAATATTTAAATCTTTCAATTTGGCGCCAAATCTTTTTCAATGATCCCACATTACATAAATTTCTAGAAGTAAACTGAAATTGTTTTGCAGATATCTTTCTTTAACATGCTATGTTGGTTAACCCTTTACCTAACATGAAAAGCAGACAACACTTGCAGAAATGAAAGTGTCAATGACACTGTAGCTCAACTTGTCAAGACAAAGCCATGTACATGTATAGTATGTGACACAGCAATGACAAACATCTAGATAATGACCTGATAACACAGGTACATATAAAGTACTGTAACGGTCTGTACATAAATACTGACCGTTGCCTGTAACAAATGTATGGGTAAAGTATTGTAAAGGTGGGTGACAGTCAGATGCTAAACTAGAAAGAAATCTTTGAGTCCCAGAGTGGGTCTGACTGAACCCCAAAATATTTGTTCTCATAGCACAGTGATAACAAAGGCACCCCAAAACACACTCGTTCCTGTCCCAAGATGAAAACAAAGGTACCCAAGAAGTTTTATGAAGATCAGTTCATAAATACGAGCTGTATAGAAGTGGTGGCAAAAAACTGATTGGACCTAATTTCGGTACAAAATGGCCACTGGCAGCCATCTTGAATTTTGGACCGCACCCAGAAACACTCATTCTCGTCCCAAGGTGATAACAAAGGTACCCAAGAAGTTTTGTGAAGATCGGTTCATAAATACAGCCTCTACCCTGAGCCGTATTGACATGTGTGCTTACAATGTGTAAGTAGCACTGAATAAATCAAAGTTCATCTAATTTTCATAATTTCAGCACGAAAAAAAACCCCTTACAATATGTGATGCATTCCATGTTACAAAACATTCATACAAAAATTTATTCAAATCAGAACTTTCATACAAGAGTTCTGTACAAAAGACTGATTGCACTAATTCTGGTACAAAATGGCTGCTGGTGGCCATCTTGAATTTTCGACCACACCCAAAAACACTCGCTCTCATCCCACGGTGATAACAAAGGTACCCAAGAAGTTTTGTAAAGATTGGTTCATAAATATGGCCTCTAGTCTGAGACGTATAGAAGTTGTGTACAAATGAAAGTGTCAATGACACTGTAGCTCAACTTGTCAAGACAAAGACATGTACATGTATAGTATGTGACACAGCAATGACAAACATCTAGGTAATGACCTGATAACAAAGGTACATACAAAGTATTGTAACGGTCTGTACATAAATACTGACCGTTGCCTGTAACAAATGTATAGGTAAAGTATTGTAAAGGTGGGTGACAGTCAGATGCTAAACTAGAAAAAAATCTTTGAGTCCCAGAGTGGGTCTGACTGAACCCCAAAATATTTGTTCTCATAGCACAGTGATAACAAAGGCACCCCAAAACACACTCATTCCTGTCCCAAGGTGAAAACAAAGGTACCCAAGAAGTTTTGTGAAGATCAGTTCACAAATATGAGCTATGTAGAAGTTGTGACAAAAAACTGATTGGACCTAATTTCGGTACAAAGTGGCCACTGGCAGCCATCTTGAAGTTTGGACCACACCCAGAAACACTCGATCTCGTCCCAAGGTGATAACAAGGGTACCCAAGAAGTTTTGTGAAGATCGGTTCATAAATACAGCCTCTAGCCCGAGCCGTATTGACATGTGCACTTACAGTGTATAAGGAGCACTGAATAAATCAAAGTTCATCTAATTTGCATAATTTCTGCATGAGAAAAAAACCTGTACTATATGTGATGTATTCCATGTTACTAAACATTCATACAAAAATTTATTCAAATCAGAACTTTCATACAGAAGTTCTGTACAAAAGACTGATTGCACTAATTTTGGTACAAAATGGCTGCTGGTGGCCATCTTGAATTTTGGACCACACCCAAAAACACTCGTTCTCATCCCACGGTGATAACAAAGGTACTCAAGAAGTTTCGTAAAGATCGGCTCATAAATACGGCCTCTAGCCTGAGCCGTATAGAAGTTGAAGCGCTCATCTTGTACAGAACACAATTTAAACAGAGTCCAAGAATGAGTCTACATTAAGCAAGCCATCTCCATAGGCTACACTGTCAATCCTTGAGTCCCTCAGGAGTGACAAAAATAATCTGGGCATCATGCCTTTTCTTCAGTTGATCATAAGTAAAATGTAGAGCTCCCCTATGAAGCCCCTTGATACAACCTATGTGGATTAATCTTAGTACATCTAGAGGGTACTGAATACAAAATTTTTAATTCTTCAGCAAAATGGCCAATTCCGGCTCCCATAGAGAGCCCAAATATTAACCCAGGCTCTTGATTTGAACACAGTTAAATCTGACTTCCCTAGAGATGTTGTGTACCGAATATGAAAGCATTCTGACTGTTGGATCTGAAGAAGAGAAATTGTCAAGAAATTTCTTCGAATTGCACTAAGTTCAAATTTGGGCTACCATAGCGAGCCCAAATATTGACCTATGGATCCGATTTGAACAAACTTGAATCTGACCCCCCTAGAGATGTTGTATACCAAATGTGAAAGCATTCTGACAAGTGAATCTGAAGAAGAAGATTTTTGAAGAAATTCCCTCACATTGTATTAAGTTAAATTTCATGTTCCCATATGGAGCCCAAATATTAACCTAGGCACTCGAATTGAACAAATATTTTTAAAGAAATTTTCTCATATTGCACTAAGTAAAAATTTGGGCTACCATAGTGAGCCCAAATGTATACCTAGGGATTTGATTTGAACAAACTTGAATCTGACCCCCATAGAGATGTTGCATACCAAATATCAAAGCATTCTGACTGATGGATCTGAAGAAGAAGATTTTTTTAAATTACCCTCCATATTGAACAAAGATAAAATTTGGGCTTCCGTAGGAAGCCCAAATATTAACCTAGGGACTTGGTTTGAACAATCTAGAATCTGACCCTCATAACAATGATGTATACCAAATATTAAAAGATTCTGACTGGTGGTTCTGAAGAAGAAGATTTTTAAAGAATATTCCCCATATTACCCTATGTTAAAACTTCAGGCTCCTGTAGAGAGCCCAAATATGAACCAATGAGCTTTATTTCAACAAACTTTTATCTGACCCCCCCTATGAATGCTGTATACCAAATATCAAAAGATTCTGATGATTGGTTCTGGAGAAAAGATTTTTTTAAATTTTTGCAAATATGCTGACTCCGCATTTTTTCGATGCCCATTACAGAACACCCTAACATAACCGATGGCAATTTTTTTTTACCATTCAATTCTACTGTTCTTAAGAAGGATGCTTCATACCAAATAAAAGCTCTCTGTTCCGTGGGGTTTGGGAAATATGGGCGTTTGAAAATATTTCTATTTTTAGCTCCCAGGGTTCCCATGGGGATGCGGGAATTTTTTTTTTTGCATGGGTCAAGTACTTATGACCCAATACTACCACAAATCAAATTTGGTTCATACCGGACCATCGGTTCAGAAAATAGAAATTTTGGGCGGGGCCAAAAATCTTACCCCTCCTATTACAAAGCCAAATATTACTTTACGAACTTCGTTTGAACAAACTTGATTCTACACCTCATATGGAAGCTCCATAGCAAATATCAAGTCATTGTACACACTGGTTCTTGAGAAGAAGATTTTTAAAATATTTTGGAGCATTTTCCCCCACTCCCTCCCTATGGGGCTGGGCATACTGAGTTGAACAAAAATGAAATGCTCCTTTGGGACCATCACTCACACAAACTTTCACTTGAATTGGCCCAGTGGCTTTGGAGGAGAAGACCAAAACATGGTGTTGACGGATGACGGACGACAGACGACGGACGACGGACGGGAAGCGATTAGATTAGCTCAGCTTGACTTTGTCAAGATGAGCTAAAAAACTGATAAGACCTAATTTCGGTACAAAATGGCCACTGGCAGCCATCTTAAATTTTGGACCGCACCCAGAAACACTCGTTCTCATCCCAAGGTGATAACAAAGGTACCCAAGACATTTCGTGAAGATCGGTTCATAAATACAGACTCTAGCCCAAGCCGTTTTGACATGTGTACTTACTGTGTGTAAGTAGCACTGAAAAAATCAAAGTTCATCTAATTTGCATAATTTCTGCACGAGAAGAAAACCTGTATATGTGATGTATCCCATGGTACTAAACATTCACACAAAAAATTATTCAAATCAGCGCTTGCATATGGAAGTTCTGTGCAAAAATCTGATTGCACCAAATTTTGTACAAAATGGCTGCCATCGACCATCTTGAATTTCGGACTGGACCCCAAAACACTCGTTCTCATACCACGGTGATACCAAAGGTACCCGAGAAGTTTCGTAAAGATCGGTTCATAAATACGGCCTCTAGCCTGTGTCATATAGAAGTTGTGTACAAAAACTGATTAGACCTAATTTCGGTACAAAATGGCCACTGGCAGCCATCTTGAATTTTGGACCGCACCCAGAAACACTCGTTTTCATCCCAAGGTGATAACAAAGGTACCCAAGGAGTTTCGTAAAGATCGGTTCATAAATACGGCCTCTAGCCTGAGCCGTATTGGCATTTACACTTACAGTGATGAAAGTAACACCAAAAAACATCAAAATTAGTCTAATTTGCATAATTTACGCACGAGAAAAAAACCCGTAACATTCATACAAAAAATTATTCAAATCAGAGCTTTCATATGGAAGTTCTGTACAAAAAACAGATTTCTGCATGGTTGGTACAAAATGGCGGCTGGCAGCCATCTTGAATATTGGACCACACCCAAAAACACTCGTTCTCATCCTATTTTCATAACAAAGGTACCCAAGAAGTTTCGTAAAGATCGGTTCATAAATACGGCCTCTAGCCCGAGCCGTATCCAATTGTTGACGTATGGACAGACGAACAGATGGACAGATGGCCAGACGGACGATGGGCCATGACAAAAGCTCAAATTTGGATTCGCCAAAGTTGAGCTAAAAATGATTGAATAACTAATTTTTTTCATTTTTTATCTCATAAACATAGGTTATGACCCCTCATTGGAATGAGCTCAATGAGCATGTTCCAAAGAGGGGTCATAACCTATGTTTTTGCGATAAAAAATGAAAAAAATAATGAAAATTAATTGGCAATTTTTTAGAATAGCGATGGCAAGTTTTGACCATTACTTTGGGTAAAGGGTTAATTCTTTAATGTTGAATGTTTAAAAATTTAGTTTCTTGTAGAAACACTTCTTCACCTTCTGCACACTGATGTCAACATGCAAAATACCAAGAAGCAATTTTTCCCATAATGCATACTGATGTCAACATGCAAAATACCAAGAAGCAATTTTTCCCATAATGCACACTGATGTCAACATGCAAAATACCAAGAAGCAATTTTTCCCATAATGCATTAGGAACTTAACCAATTCAACCTTGTTTCACAGAACTCTGTCATACACAACTGAATTGGTTCAATTCGTAGCTACATCATAGGTAAACTTTGCTGCTTAACCCTCTACTCAACGCAGACGATAACAACATTTATTATTTTAAATATCATTTTTTAAACTTTTTGAAAAAATTTCAACAATACCATATCACGGAGCTCGTTCCAAAGAGGAGTCACATATGGTTTTGCTGAAATTTTTTTAAAAATAGTATTTTTTCAGCTCCTGAATTTACATATTATGCAGGCGGATGTGGCCGATTCGTTGGGAAAAGAGTGTTAAAATTTTTGTATTTTGAAATCAGTGTGCAAAGGGTTAAGCACCCTCACTGGAAAAAATTTGTTGAGCTCATTTCAGTTATAGGTGTATAAGCTCTAATTCGGATTAATTATTTCACACCTGAAATTTCAACACTGATATTGGCATCTGTGTTTGTGTGTGTACTTGTATACATCTGTCCATCAGAGATGACTGAACAGATATTTCTTAAAACATATATACTTCTCAAAGTTTGCTAGGCACCAAATATTTGACACATCATTGTGAAATTTGCTTGTGACATATTTGCGATATTTTTTGATGGATATGATTGAGGAATGTAGTGAGATGGTCCCCAGTGTTTACATTAGCTCTCTTGACAGGCAGACTTTTCGTGACAGTCATGGAAAGCATGTACCCCTTGATTTTCCTGATATTTTCGTGTACTGTCTACGTGTACATGACATGTGTAGAGTATTTAATCTTCATTTCAACACAAACCATTATGATTTAATGATTGAATATGGCAACTGCAAATGTAAGAAGACATTTGTCTGAAGCAGAAATGTGGCGGGCTGTAGGGGGTGGTAGAGCAAGGGGCTACCCATCGTCAGGTTGGTGAAGCCCTTAGTGTGCACCATACGGTGATCACCAGAGCCTGGGCAAGATTTGAGCAGTATGGCACACCAGTAAGATGGCATGGTGGTGGCAGAGACAGGGCAACATCTGCAGCTGAAGATGGGTTTTTGATCATTCAGGCCCATAGGAACCGCTTTGCCACAGCAACCCAGCTTTGCAGTGACCTTCAGAATGTTTCGATGCAGACTCTCCGGGCAAGGTTGCACGAAGGTGGTCTCCTATCGAGAAGACCATGTATTTGCATTCCGCTGTCCCAGAATCACCGCCAGGCACGATATGAATGGGCCATGGACCACGTTGGATGGACCAGAGAAGATTGGCAACCTGAGCATGACCACTACGGTGGAGAGTCAATCATGGTCTGGGGCGGAATCAGCAGGGATGGAATTATAGACCTCTATGTCCTTGTACATGGTAATTTGACTGCACAGTGGTATATTGATGAGACCCTGGATGTCCACGTCAGATTGTATGCAGGTGCAGTGGATGATAGATTCATTCTGATGAACGATAATGCCAGTCCTTATGTTGTCCGTGCTGTCTGGGAGTACCAACAGAGGAAAGGGATTGAGAGTATGAACTGGCCAGCAAGATCCCCTGACCTCAATCCAATCGAACATGTCTGGAATGAGTTGCAGCCTGCAATTTCAGCCCATCCAGTCCAGTCAAGAAGTGTCCAGTCCAGGAGCTTGGTGCCATGCTAGTCCAAGAATAGAACAACATCCCACAAAGGACCACCAGGAACCTGATTGGGAGCATAAGAAGGCTTTGTCAGTTAACAGTAATGGGTCTCATATTCGATATTGAACCCGTACCAGTTTGCTCCGTCAACTTTTTGGCAAATTTCAAAAATTTCCTTTTTTACCATTAATATCCATTTTCCATGGTTATCGTATTCAAAAGCTAAAAAATAATGTCAACCACAAATAAAATCTTAATTTCTATACTAAAATCATTAGATATAATTAAATAAAAAATATATACACTTTTCATCACAATATTTCAACTAAAAAGTAAAACAGGTAGTTGGATATACTTGGTGCTTAGCAAACTTTGAGTAGTATACTAAGTGCTATCTTTTTTCATTTTTGAAAATCATCATAATGGGAGCATTATAAACATTTTTGTTATTTTTGAAAAACTTTTCCTCCAGATATCTCATTCAGTTCGAGATATACATGCTGGGGAATTTGTATTACACAGATATAGTGGATCTTTAAGGCCACACAACATTTGTTTGTAAAATTGCATGTGGGTGGATGGTTTTTTATTTTATGTTTGTAATTATTTCTTTGCCATCAGAAGTTCATGCTCTTGGTTTGGTTTTTGTTTTAGGCCTCATAATCTACAGGATAGCATGGGTGGTGGTGTATTTCATCCCTTGAGTTCAAGGAGGCTTTGCAATGCTAAGGCATTGTAAAGCTTTGTTGCACTCAAGGACAAATTTCTCAGTTTTATTAACTTCGTTAAAATATCTGATATAAACCATTTAATTTTTATTTTTTTAAGTTTGCATTGGTTATAAAAAGAGAGCATGTGGCAGCCAAAAGGACCATGCGGGAGGGCATGAGAAACAGATTTTTAACTTTTTTAGGCCTAATGAATGAAATTTCTGAGTTGAATTCACAAAAATTGATTTGAGTCAAGAATTACGGAGGCTAAAATAAATTTTAGTGAACCAGGTTCAGAAATTTCGTAACAAATTGTGATGAATTGGATTTTCTTTTTATCACATATTGTATAAAACACTTTACATAATGAAATGGTTAAAAATGACTATTGCTATACACAAAAATCATCAACCAAATTATTTTTTCTAGTTTTGTCTAAAAACATAACTTATTACCCTCCACTGATACAAGCTCATTGAGCATGTTCCGATGAGTGGTCAAAAGTTATGTTTTTGAAAACTGAAACTTTGTAGTTTATCAGAAAATATTTTATCCAGGCGATATTTCTGCAAATATTTTCTGCCAGTCTTTCTTGGTAGAAGTGTAATGAAAATGAATGACTTCAATAACATAAAAGACTGATTCACTACTACTTTTGAAACCAACACACTAACAATGCTATGACATCATGCTGATTTCTGATGTCACATGTTTATTGGACATGTTACACACAATATTTCTATAATGAGATAACAGATGATGATTTAAGTTGATTACACTTAACCCTTTGAACTCGTAAGACTGATATTTCAGTACAAGGCATACTTTTGTCCCATTTTTGTCTTATTATAAGAGATCTATACACGGGGCATTGATGATGAAATAATAACATCAGTCTGCAGCCAGTTGGCTGCAGACTGCAGTTATTATTTGATGTTCCCTGTATATTGATATTGGACTGACCCATCTCACTCTAAGTGTACACAAAGGCAATACCATTCCAGGAAATGAGTGTTTGAAGGGTTAAGTAAATACACTTGAGTATGAAAAGGTACAGACATATATTGGAATGGCCACAGGTTTTATTTAAGGCCCCACAAAGTAAATCTTCTGTTTCTCAGGCCAGTTTTTGTAAAATTGCATGTGGGTGGGCAGTTTTCTATTTTATTTTTCATTTTTGTATTTATTTCTTTGCCACCAAAAGTTCATGTTCTTGGTTTGTTTTATGTTTTAGACCTCATAATCTACAGAATAGCATGAGTGGCGGTGTATTTCATCCCTTGAGGCAAAGAAGGCTTTGCGACGCTAAAGCATTGCAAAGCCTTGTTCACTCAAGTGACAAATTTATCAATTTTATTAACATGGGTAAAATATTTGACATAAACCATTTAATCTTTACTTTTTAAAATTTGCATTTGTTATAAATTGAGAGCAATTGTGGGGGCCAAATGGACAAAGCGGAAGGGCCTGAGAAACTTTTTTAAGCCAAATGAGATATTAGATGTTGATTTAACTTGTTTACATTCAAGTACATACATTTGAGTATGAAAAGGTGCAGGCATATATTGGAATGGCTACAATTTTTGTTTAATATGGGTTTAATGTATTATGTGACAAGACAAATGAACTGTGTATAACATTCTACATGACCCACTAGGTAAATTATACATTTTTAAAATACTCAAGAGATAAAATAAACAAGAGTAATGCGGAGCATGGCATATTCCCTTGATGGTGTCATAATAGGGTAGGTAAGTCTCTCTGGGGCATAACCAAAATCAAAAGGAAGCTTCCTCTAGACACCAACAATGCATCACAAACGAATAAAATTGATTTGAGTCAGCATTCATTAGTTACTGGAAACCAAATTCAAGTTGGCTGCCATGGAAGTCATAATGAATTGGCCACTGGTGGCCATCTTGGTTCAGATGACTGATCCAAAATTGAAAGGAAGCTTTCTGTAGACACCCAAAATGCATAATCAAAAAATAAAATTGTGTCGAATAAGCATTCATTTGTTATTAGATGGAAAACAAATTCAATATGGCCACCACGACAGCCATATTGAATTGGTTATCTGATCCAAAATCGAAAAGAAGCTTCCTCTAGACACCAATAATGCATAACCAAACAATAAAATTGATTCAAGTCAGTATTCATTAGTTATTGGATGAAAATCAAATTCAAGATGGCCACCATAGAAGCCATAATGAATTGGCCATTTGTGGCCATCATGGTTCAGCTGACTGGAAGCTTCCTCTAGACACCAACAATGCATAATTAAAAAAAAATAAAAATGATTTGAGTCAGCATTCATCAGTTATTGGATGGAAACCAAATTCAATATGGCCTTCATGGCAGCCATATTGAATTGGCTAGCTGATCTGAAATCAAAGGGAAGCTTCCTCTAGACACCAATAATGATGAATAATCAAAAATTGAAATTGATTCGAGTCAGTGTTCATTAGTTATTGGACGGAAACCAAATTCAAAATGGTCACCATGGAAGCCATAATGAATTGGCCACTGGTGGCCATCTTGGTTCAGCTGACTGGTCCAAAATCAAAAGGAAACTTCCTCTAGACACCATAAATGCATAATTAAAAAATAAAAATGACTTGAGTCAGCATTCATTAGTTATTGGATGGAAACCAAATTCAATATGGTGGCCATGGCGGCCATACTGAATTGGCTAGCTGGACCAAAATCGAAAGGAAGCATTATCTAGTCAACCAAAAGTTACCCCTTAAATTAAGATTAGTTCAAATAAGCGGTTCTTTAGGTATTGGACGGAAACCAAAAGTTAATGGATGGACAATTGCAATAGGCAGACATGGTGAAAACATAAAAAGAAAACCAAACTTAGAACATTACCGAGGCTTACTAATGAAAAAATTAATGGTAAGATGGCAGAATGTCACAATGGAAAGAAATAATTTTTTAAAGTCTAGGTTATTCTATTATCTATTATACGTGATAGCATATAATACCCAGTTTAGTCATATATACCCTTCCAACACAAAACAATTTATCATTTGTTCAACAGAAATTTGTAATGTTAACTGTATTCTGATCAATGAGAAAGTGCCTAAAAACAAACCACCAATTCCTATCTTTTACAATATTTAGCAAAATAAAATCCAATATTAATGACATAACCAAGCCTGAATATAAACAACCTGTCATTTGCAAAATGAGGACCCCAGTGGGTGAATTTGCTGATGCTATCTGTTGAATAAATGTGAGATCTTTTCATCTCAAATATCGCCATTGAAATTTTATTATTTTTGGCAATTTGCCTCAAAAACACAGCTTTGGACAAATTAGAACAAGCTTGATATGCTCATTTCAATGAGAGGTCATATGCTATGCTTTTCAGACAACAATGTTTGTTCATTTGTTTATTTATTGTGGTTGAACCACACTTTCAACAGCCAGAAAGTTTTATGGGTGGTGGAAGCTAGAGTACCCAGATAGAACCAGTGAGCAGTTGCAAGCAACTCTCAAACTCTCCAACATGCTAACTCTGCACAAGCAGACTTTGGAGCAGTTGAAGGCAAGTGCACCATCAACATGTAGTAGTACAAGCCTTAGTACACTGCACCACCATGTCACCTTGTGGGCAATAGGGTTAACCTCTGACCTTCTGTTCTGAAGTCAAATGCCCTAAACACTGCACTCCTTTGGCAATTAAATGTTAATGTTAAGAAATAATCAAATTTGAACAATGTTTTAATGAATCGCATGGGGCAGATATGGCCATTACAGAATGGTGATCACAGGCCTTTAAAAATTGAAAATTTACTTAACCTGAAATTTGGGTCAGCAAAAAAAAATTGTTTAACCCATTTTTTTTTACCTTAACCCATTTCCCTTTTTCAGTTGATGTTTCACATTACAGAAAAGAACTTGCACGAACAGAATAAAAGATAAGCCACAGGACGTTTGCTCAAATGGTGCACAAACTAAACGCTAGTTCATGCAATTTTTAAAGGCTTGTGATCACAACAGTGGAAAGAGAATTTTGATCCAATCATGACACAGTCATGATCTGGTCAATTTCTCACTCCGTTTTTCTCCTCACACTTTAGAATCTAGCATGTTGAAACAGAAATGGAGGATACTGAATTTCAGAGAATAGTTTCATTTGTTTTTATTGATTCGGTTTTTCTTTTGCAGTATTTTGTTTTATGAAATCTTGACCCACTGATATTAGGGCTATCACGATTAATCGAATAAACGATTGTCGATCGGTCATGCCAAAATCGATAAGTATTTTTCGTTGTCGAAAAAATCGATAAATTTTACCCCATTTTAGACGTTTAATAATTAAAAAAAAATTTGATGAAAAAACTATTGTCTCTAAAGGTAAAAAGTCAAGAACATTGACATTTAACCCCAAAAAGCCGTTAGAAGCATTTATGTCTTTTAGGTACATTCAAACCTATCAAAGCTTTGAATGTACCTGAAAGAGGATTGTCTTCGTTGTTTACCTGAGGTAGGTCAACAGACTTGAACTTCATTTTTAATTACTTCAAAGAGAGGGAGTGGTCATCCAGGTACGATTAATCGCTTATTATCAATTATTTGCGATGATTAATCAATTCCAAAATTAAACAAGAGGCCCAGGGGGCCTGAGGGCGCTCACCTGACATGGTAGTCTAAATATCAAACCAGGGACGTGAATAAGCTGCATACGCCCCTCCTAAGAAAAGCATATACCAACTAGATGAAGCGATTGTCCCACCCGGACCCCAAATTTTCAGTGTAAAAAAAATATTTTTTTTTTGTCTTAAAATTGACCGAAACGCATAAAAAACAAAAAAAAAATTTCCAGATTTTGGTCCAAAATTTTCTAAGTCCCACCCAGACCCCAAATTTTCAGTGTAAAAAAAAATTTTTTTTGGGGTCTTAAAATTGACAGAAACACATAAATGAAAGTGTCAATGACACTGTAGCTCAACTTGACAAACTTGAACTTGGTAAGTTATAAATGAAATGGCAAAATTGAAGATCATTGGTACCAATGTCATTTTTTTTGCCAGTGGCAACACTTTTTGACAGAAACCGAAGAAAATCGATAGCTCCCATCTAGAGGCCTCCCCAAACAAGCATGCTAGGTTTCAAAGCAATCCAATCATAAATGTGCCCTGTAGGGTGTACAAAAGGGAAATATTGTGCTCTGACTAGACTAAATTCTAAGAATGTTGGCCGTGGCAACATTTTTTGCCGGAAATTGAAGAAAATCGATAGCTCCCATCTAGAGGTCACCCTAAATAAGCATACCAGGTTTCAAAGCAATCAAATCATAAATGTGCCCTGTAGGGTGTGCCAAACGGAAATATTGTGGTTTGACTAAACTAAGTTCTAAGAACGTTGGCCGCGGCAACATTTTTTGACGGAAATTGAAGAAAATCGATAGCTCCCATCTAGAGGTCACCCCAAACAAGCATGCCAGGTTTCAAACAATCAGATCATAAATGTACCCTGTAGGGTGTGCCAAAGGGAAATACTGAGTTTTCTGACTAAACTAAGTTCTAAGAACGTTGGCCACGGCAACATTTTTTGACGGAAATTGAAGAAAATCGATAGATCCCATCTAGAGGTCTCCCCAAACAAGCATACCAGGTTTCAAAGCAATCTGATCATAAATGGGCCCTGTAGGGTGTGCCAAAGGGAAATATTGAGGTCTGACTAAACTAAGTTCTACGAACGTTGGCCGTGGCAACATTTTTTGCCAGAATTGAAGAAAATCGATAGCTCCCATCTAGAGGTCACCCTAAATAAGCATACCAGGTTTCAAAGCAATCAAATCATAAATGTGCCCTGTAGGGTGTGCCAAAGGGAAATATTGTGGTTTGACTAAACTAAGTTCTAAGAACGTTGGCCGCGGCAACATTTTTTGACGGAAATTGAAGAAAATCGATAGCTCCCATCTAGAGGTCACCCGACACAAGCATACCACGTTTCAAAGTAATCTGATCATAAATGCGACCTGTGAGGTGTGCCAAAGGAAATTGTGGGCGTACGTACTAACGTACGTACGTACGCCGACGGACGAGAAGTGATGGCAATAGCTCAGCTTGACTTTGTCAAGTTGAGCTAAAAACAGAAAAAAAAATTTTGGATTTTGGGCCAAAATTTTCTAAGTCCGGAACTGGGCCCCAAATTTTCAGCCTAAATATGAACCCAGGGACTTGGCTTGAACAAACTTGAATCTCTCCCCCCCTCCCCCCCCCCCTCCCCCCCCAAGGATGCTGCATAATATCAAAAGATTCTTATTGGTAGATCTGAAGAAGAAGATTTTTAAACAATATTCCTCACACTGCACTAATTTAAACATTTGGGCTCCCATAGAGAGCCCAAATATCGACTCAGGAAATTGATTTCAATAAACATGTGAAACAATCTTCCAAAGATGTTATATGTGAAATTTGAAAGCTTTTGGAGCAGTGGTTTGGGAGAAAAGTAGTCTTACATGTTTTTCCCATTATTCACACTGTTAAAAATGCTGACTCAGCACTTTTTCAAAGTCCCCATAAAGTACCCCATGATAAAACCGATAGCAATTTTTTTTTACCATTCCATTCTGTTGGTCCTAAGGAAACTTCACAACAAATAAGAATTCTCAGTGCCGTGTAGTTTTGGAGATATGGGCATTTTAATTTTTTTCTATTTTTAGCTCCTGTGGTTCCCATAGGGCAACAGGAAAAATATTTTTTGCATAAATTAAGTACTTATGACCCAATAAGCCCTCATATCAAATTTGATCGAAATCTGCCTCTCGGTTTCAAAAATAGAAATTTTGGGAGGGGCAAATATTCTTGCCCCTCCCATTACGACGCCAAATATAGCCCCACAAACTTCTCTTGAACAAATCTGAGTCTACACCTCAAAAGGAAGCTGCACACAAAATATCAAGTCTCTGCTACTGCTGGTTCATGAGAAGAAGATTTTTTAAGATTTCAGCACACTTTTTGGGTGTGGCCCTACCAATGGGCGAGGCAACTTGATCTGAACAAAATCAAATTGCGATGTCATAACAAACTATTATCTCAAATATCAATTAAATTGGTTCAGAGGTTTGGGAGGAGAAGACACAAACACCATGTTCACGGACGACGGACAGTGAGTGATCACTATAGCTCTCCTGACTAAAAGTCAGGTGAGCAAACAAGAAGAATGTTACTAAGGCAACACATGCCACCACCCCCCCCCCCCCTTGTGACCTTCACCTTGCAGATGCAGCTGAAACTATTATACATGACACACCTTCTGATTGTCCTTAATATTTGTAAAAAATTTAACAATTGTATTATGATTCGTTTCTGAGTTATGGCTGAGACACGAATATTGGCCGATTTTTAGTGTGACCTTGAAATGTGACCTTGACCTTGAATGTACGAACCCGGCTATGGTGTGTGACTCATCCTCCCATGGTCCTTTCTAATCGTGTGAAGTATGATGACTGTAGCCCTAATAGTTTTGGAGTTATGCTTGAGACACGATTTGTGACCCTGAACATATGAAGGTCAATTGCGACCTTCACATTGCAGATGCGGCGGAAAGTATTATACGCGACACACCTTCTGACTGTCCTTAACATTTGTAAAAAGTTTAACAATTGTACTATGATTCGTTTCTGAGTTGTGGCTGAGACACGAATATTGACCGATTTTTAGTGTGACTTTGAAATGTGACCTTGACCTTGAAGGTACGAACCCGACTATGGTGTGTGACACATCCTCCCATGGTCCTTTATAATTGTGTGAAGTTTGATGACTGTGGCCCTAATAGTTTTCGAGTTATTGGCTCGGACACACACACACACACACACAGACGGACAGACACACACACTTCAATCACTATATGCCACCCGACTTAAGTTGGGGGGCATAAAAATCGTGACAGCCCTAACTGATAGAAGTGTACCACAACAAGATCATGATCTGATCGTAAGCTGATCGAGAAAGACGACACTTATCTTATCACAGTACTGTACGTTAGATATAGCATTAAAAGTCAAATCACACTAAAATTGTGATGAATAGTTTCATATTTGCTTACTACTAAAACAAAGTATAGTTCAGGTCTCCAAGATGGGTATTTACAAGTTAGATAGGTTTCTAACAATCAAGTACAAGAAGCACCAACAAACTTTCAGTTCATGGACAACTCTTATTACTTCAGTCTATTTTTCAGATTTATTTATTTTTTTATGTCTGAAGGTCTCTTTCCAATTCTGCATTAAAAGCTCTATCATAATCATTTATTCATTTCTTGGTTTTCATCTCCTAAAAAATGTTGCTAGCAGATATTCCTGCCCAGGACACAAAATCTCTTGTCCTTGAAATGTGTATAATTTGGGCACATTTAACCAATTTTTCTCCCTTTAAATAGAATGGCCTTTTCACCAATGATTTCTTGAGTTAAATTTAAATGATTTTTTCATATAATCTAGTCATGGCTGCTTTGAAGCAGCCATGACTAGATTTTAAGAAAAATATTTTTAAAATACTCAGCAGGTTAAGAGTTTAGTTTAAACATATTTTATTGCATCAAAAGTACAAAATGGATTGGAGGGCAAGTGCATACCACTTAAGCATCCCTCCTCTCCAAAGGTAATACAATTTCAATTAACTACTGGCGACATACATTTGTAAACAAAAATGTAACTGTACAAAAGAAACGAACAAAAACTTGAAAAGTTAGTAAGTAATAACATGAAAAAACTACCGAATATGAAGGTAGAAGAGAGAGAGAGAGAGAGAGAAAAAAAAGTGAAATGGAAGTGGTCAAAATGTGAGGCTGAGGCAGTTGACTGTAAAGCAATTATGATCTAAACTTTTTGTAACCTAAAAATATACTTGCAAATCAGTCTCAATACGAATATACCACGTATTCATTCAGCATAAGTCCCTGGTGCCTGTGCTCATTTGATAGCAACTAAAACAGCTGTGTATATGTATATAGATATAGTTGAGATAGCTATGTGTAAGTATATAAATATTCACACCAGTTACAAACCACTATTGAATCTTTTGGAATTTTTAATGAATTGCTGGACAGCCAGAAATATGTCTGTATTGTCTTTATTTGACAGGATAAAGTCTCTGTAACATAGTTGATCCACATGGGTTATAAGTTTTGACAATTTGTTTTGAAGTTTGGCCCTGACTTGAGAATATCAATTGCAATCAAAGAAGAAATGATGCGCATCTTCTCGAGCGTAAACCACATGCACATTCAGGAGAACTGGAGAAATAATTAGTGAAGATATCTGATTTTAGTTCATTGCATTCGCTTCGTATTGTGGTGTGTATTAAACTGCATTTTCTTTTACCTACATTAAAGTACTTCGCAGGCCGAATATTAGGGGGTGTTATACTTTTTTTAAAAGATTCCAGCGAAGGGCAATTTTTTATTTGATCGTCTAGGTTGTTCCAGTCAGCTATGCTTCTGGGAAAAAAGATTTTTTGAACAATCCTGTTCGTAGGGCTATGGGAATAAAGGTCGAGGCGTAAATTATACCTGGGTTAAGAGTTAAGGTCAGTGTCAGCATCTATGGCTATATCATGACTGCAACATTCGTATAATGTCAAGTTTAGCCAATCATTTATACCCATGGTGCCCAGTCTAGAGGTGTTGACTACCAGTGAATATTTTATCAGTAAAGTTGAACTTTTACCAAAGTAAACAAGCACAGCTCCACTTCCAGGAGTTCCATTCCAATAGGGGTGTATGGTCTAAACGCCACAAAAATAAAGTCAAGTTTAGCCAACTGTTTAAAATTATGTTGCTCATTATAGAGGACTTGTACTTCAGGCATTGTTTATCAGGCCTTGTTATAGAAATTTTCTGATACAGGAAATAAGCAATGCATTACATTCAATGGTTTCCAAGTGGAACATTGTTCAGAAGTTGTTAATATTTGTGGGGTGTTAAATTTACCCATCCATGTGTTCTCAGTGATGCCCTTTCTCAATAATGTAAAATCTTTTATAAAAAGCTCTCAATAAATATCTTCCACTGGAGTTTTGAAAACTGAAAATTCCTGAACAATTTTAAAAAAACTGATGAAAAATTATAGCTAAGTAAATAAGTAAAATTGTAATTTGACAAAATTAACATTGATAACAAAATCAACTTCATTTTATATGTATCTTTTTCTGTAATGATAGTGCCATTATGATACTGATTGCAAATGATGTCAGTCAATGTGTACTATAATTGAGTTAGTTATGATAACAGACTAGGGTTTGTATGCCCAGGAAAGTAAAAAGAACAGGAATTTCAAAAAAAATTTCAAGTACTTTTTGGGACATTAGTCTAAAAGTATATACATACCATTGTGCAGTTCTTATCAAGGGTGGCAGAAGCAATCAAGGGCATGAGTATCAAAAAGGCACTTGACTAAGGGTATGAGTTAATACCGGGAGATTATAATTTATCATAAATTGTAATGTAACACCCAATAGTATTGACATTATATATCACCCCTTTGTGGAACAAGGTGCCATCAGCAATGCTGCAATGGCATCTTGTTCAACTCAACGGACGATATATATATATAGAAGAGGATATCTAGTGTTTTTGAGTGGATACCGAAAATTATCTCAAGAGTGACAGAGACAAATGTTTATTTGTCTCAGTCAGAAGTGCGATAATTTTCGGTATCAACTCAAAAACACTAGATTTTCTTTTTATTATACGCTTTTTATAAGAATCTGATAATTCCACTCATTTCAACCTTGAATTGATGCATGAAAGTAAACAGCGCATTGAATCATTGAAACGTGGAAGTGATTTGATTGATACTCGGAACAGATAGCATCTTGCAGTCAGATTAAACTGGCGGGTTTCTAGTCCAAACATGGCTTGAAAGTCAGTAATATACGTCTTTGGTTTGGAACGTCCTTTGATAGGACTTACTAAACCAAAAACTTATACCATGGACTTTCTGGCCATGTTTGGACTAGTGGGTTTCATGCATCAATTCAAGGTGAATATGTGTTTAATTATTGCTGGAAATAATCAGTATCCACTCAAAAACATTAGATTTACTTTTCATTATATGTTTTTAGAACAAATTGATCAATTCCAGTGATAATTTGACTCATATTCACCTTGAAGTGATACTTTGAAAGCCGCCATGTTGATTGATTCCGTGAAAGTGAAAATTTCTACATCTTCACAGTGGGGATACAATTTCTATCTTTCCACAATTTCTTCGATAATCTATCGTTTAGAGTATAATAAACAGGTTCATAGATTTATAGCTTCTTTGTTTAAAGATAATCAACCAGCCTCCACCATTATACCTGATACCCCTTCACACTGGTTGGCATTGGCACATGTAGACTATGTTAGAAATAAATACTAGAGAGTTTCTCAGTTACGGTTCTCAGAAATTAAAGTAATTTCCACCAGTGCACATCTGGAAAAAAATGGCATACACTGCCAACTCATTCCCATAGTCTCAGGTTTTGTTTTTATGTATGTATTCCAAACCCAAAACTCTGACACCTGACCCTAAACCTTGAAATGCTCTCCCAGAGAGCACTTTGAAATTCAATACTTTTAAGAACTTTCCAGGACTTATACAATCCCAGCAGATGTGGAAAGCAAGCTCAGTTCAGTTAAGCAATTTTCTCATGATGTTTGATGATTTGCTTGATGGATGATTTGGGATGGAAGATTTTGAAAAACTTACACAGTTGAATATCAATATTCAGGGAAAAAGTGTTAGTTAATGTATTCAGTGCTTTTGACTTTAAAAAAAAAACCCGAACAGAGCTAAAAACTGTTTGCACTCAAAATGCTGGGAGCCTGGGAACCTGATTGCTATAACTCTTATTATTATTTCAAGCAAAGTGAATAGTTTTGTAAATCTTGTGGTCAATTTTAATTGGGAGCCTGATTCAGGAGTCTGAATTGAATTTTGAAAATTTGCAGAGCACTAAGAAATAACACCCTGTATCTACATCTTCAATGCTATATAGGACTTGACAAAAACACCTACATGTTGCATATGGATTGTAAATGCACTTTTATGGCTCCCAACCACCAGAGTTCCTTTTACAGGTGAGTCAAATAGGGGTATCAGGTCTGATGATTTGAGGATGGCAATTGCCCTCGCTCCTTACAGGCTTTGCAAAATCAAAATAAGGAGAGCCAGCCATAAATGCCCTCCTGGCAGTACTTTTTGCCCTCAACATTTGTGCAGTGGAATACCCAAACAGACTAAATTAAAGTAAAATTGCTCTCCTGGACTTGAATAAGGAGGGAGATAATGTCCCTCCTGGAAATAAAGAAATTACACTGCAACCCATAAGCAGGTTATGCTGTATAACATAGCTGTAACCACCTTCTCTGTGTTTACAATGTCAACAATGCTGTCTTAACCCTAAAGGGCCTAATTCTGACTTTGATCACATTTTTTGCAACAGAACAGGGGCTAACATGCAGTCTTTGGGTTAACTCATAAGTTACATTTTGACCCTTCACCCAACGTAATGGCCAAAACCGGCCAGTGCTATTCTCAAAAATCGACAATTAATTTTCATTGTTTTTTCATTTTTTGTCTCAAAAACATAGGTTATGACATCTCATTGGAACGAGATCATAGAGCTCGTTCCAATGAGGGGTCATCACCTATGTTTTTGAGACAAAAAATGAAAAAAATTAGTTATTCAAGAATTTTTTTTACAAGTGTTGTCTGCTTTTCATGTTAGGTAAAGGGTTAAGCACCTTGGTATAGGTAGCCAAGACTTGCAAAATTCACAGGATGTAGATTGTCAAAGTGTAGCAAAAATGTGTTTAAACATCTCTAGGCCCTCAAGGGTTAACAGAATTTCCGCCAAAATAAATTCTGTTAACCCGCTAGTATTGAGAATTTGAGTAATGGTTGCACCTTATTTTGGAGGAAATTCATCTTATGTGGTTGGAATGTGCAGTCTTTCTGGATGTAATGAGCAAGCTATGTTGATGTATGTTAGTCCTGAAAGACTATCAAATGAGACTGTGCAAACATGTAGGATTATGAATTTAATTTAGGCTCTATTATTTTATTGTAA
Organism: Pictodentalium vernedei; assembly: GCA_031216915.1. Classification (NCBI taxonomy): domain Eukaryota; kingdom Metazoa; phylum Mollusca; class Scaphopoda; order Dentaliida; family Dentaliidae; genus Pictodentalium; species Pictodentalium vernedei. Next base: position 76,703 of record JAUFNR010000073.1, read on the forward strand.
CCTGAAGTTGGTTTGCGAGGTAATATTAAGGTAACCACATGTAACTAGGGCTGTGATGATAGGCTTCCATAATGAGGTGATATGTATCACAATTCAGTGTACACGGTATATGTATCATGATACACATGATCTCTCATGGCATGCAACTACAGATGTCCGCTACTTTAGGGACAGCATGTATTCAGTTCCAGTAGCTTACTTGTATTACAAATTTGGATGTACTCTTTAAACAATAGGTAATTTCTCAATGTGATAACCATGACATTAAGTAGTTTTAAGGTTTGGATTTTATGACCTATTTTTCAATGCTTTTTTCCTCTCAGAAAATAGGTTCTAAACATTTAATCCCTGATATCTTATTTGACAGAGCTCAGGTGAGCTCTGTCAAACAAGATATAATGGATTAATCAAATAAATATTTAGTAAAATAGAGTGAATTCACCAAATTTTTGTTAACTGAATAATCCCTTTAATGGATTATCTATCACTGTCAATGTTGGTAGGCCAAAAAATAGTGTTTCCCTACACCAGCTTTCAATGAAAGTGTCAATGACACTGTAGCTTAACTTGTGTGTTGTGTTTGATGAAAAGGATATTGTTCAATGTTTATGAAAGGATTATGAAATAAGACAAGAATTGTGATAATTGGGAATATGTTCATTTCTGTTCCCTGTATGCTATGTTTTTGATAAAAATAATATGAGGTGTACACTGTACTAAAGAGCTGAGGGGTGGGTTAATATGACCTGACAGTTAATGTATGTGGCCCTCACAGTTAACGTATATCAATGAAAGTTACCAGTGAAATTATTCCAAAACGAGACATCCTATCAAGTTACATTGAAATCCCTTCATAAATATGGCCTGTAGACTGTGCTAAAGGTTTTTGGGCTTCAGGCCCCTGTAGCCATCAGTTTCCCAATTGCATCCAAAAAGGGACGTTCTCATCTAGACATTATATGAAGACAACCTACCAAGTTACAATGAAATCCCTTCATAAATATGACCTGTAGACTGTGCTAAAGGTTTTTGGGCTTTAGGCTTGGGCAGCCATCATGGTTAAATGATCACAACCAAAATGGGACATTCTCATCTGGGCATCATCTGGAGTGATCCTACGACGTTACAATGAAATCCCTTCATAAATATGCCCTGTAGACTGTGCTCAAGGTTTTCGGGCTTTGAGCCCCTGAAGCCATCACAGCTGACCAATCACAACCAAAAGGGAATGTCATCATCTAGGCATTATATGGAGTCAAACTAACGGGTTACAATGAAATCCTTCCGGAGAGCGCGGTGGCTCAGTTGGTAGAGGTACAGGCTGCAAGCAGAGAGGTCCTCGGTTCGAATCCCACCTGCGGCAACCGCGTTGTGTCCTTGGGCAAACCACTTCATCTCCATTGCCCGTGTGGGGGCATGATGACACCGTGTACTAAGGCGTACTGCATGTCAATGGTACGCCTGTCTTCAACCAATCTAACCCTGCCTGTGCTGCAGTGCGGAGTTACGATGTTGGGGAGCTGGCAGCTGCTCGTCGTTGCTCGGTTGTTCTCTCTGGGTACTCCGGCTTCCTCCACCCGTAAAACTGTCACGGTCATGATTAGCCATTGTGCATAAATATGTGACCTTAAACATAAATAAATAAATAAATAAATAAATAAATAAATAAATAATGAAATCCTTCCATAAATATGACCTATAGACTATGCTAAACGTTTTGGGGTTTTGGGCTCGGGCAGCCATCAAGGCTGAATGATCGCGACCAAAAGGGGACGTTCTCATCTAGACATTATTTGGAGTCATCCTACCAAGTTAGAATGAAATCCCTTCACAAATATGACCTGCAGACTGTGCTAAAGGTTTTTGGGCTTTGGGCTCCTGTAGCTGTCAGAGTTGCCCAGTCACGTCCAAAAGGGAACGTTCTCATCTAGACATTATATGAAGTCAACCTACTGTTACAATGAAATCCCTCCATAAATATGACCTGTAGACTGTGCTAAAGGTTTTTGGGCTTGGGCAGTCATCACGGTTGACAGATCACGACCAAATGGGGAAGTTCTCATCTAGACATCATCCGGAGTCATCCTACAAAGTTACAAAGAAATCCCTCCATATTAAATATGACCTGCAGACTGTGCTAAAAAAATTTGGATTTCGGGCTTGGGCAGCCATCACGGTTGACAGATCATGACCAAAAGGGGACGTTCTCATCTAGGCATTATACAGAGGCATCCTACCAAGTTACAATGAAATCCCTTCATAAATGCGACCTGTAGACTGTGCTAATGGTTTTGGGGTTTTGGGCCCGGGCAGCCATACCGGTTGACCTATCACGATCATAAGGGGACGTTCTCATCTAGACATGACCCCAAACCTGCATATGAAATTTCGTGACGATCAGAGAAGAACTGCGGGGTGTAGCGTGTGCTAAAGGAAAAAGTGAACAGACTCACAGACTTCCACACGCGTGTTGGCAATAACTTATCTTGACTTTGTCAAGTTAAGCTAAAAACCAAGAAATCGTTTTGCCTGATATTATTTATATCTATCGTATCATGATACATCGTGAACAACGATATGTATTGAATCATGAACAAGGTATCGCGATTCAAGAGTATCATGGTTAATCGTTGCAGTCCTACATTTAACCTAAACAATTCTTCGTGTTTGATTTCCAGGTCTCATACGACATGGGATATTGTACAAAAGTTGATCATCGAATGAAGCTTAAAACGAAAAAAATTACTGAAACTCATTTTTCAACAGGAATTGAGAATCTAATGTTCTTCTTCCTGTCAAACTCCCCCCCCCCCCCCCCCCATTCTAATCAACAAATCTAGAAATTTGTGTATTTTGTTTGGCCTGTAGATGTGAAAATACTCTTTAGTAATTAAACTCTTAAATGAGCAGCATAAATGCCAAAAGTGGCCAACACTACAGTATAGTTGCCGTGGAGTGGTTGTGATGTCCACACATGCATTTACCAGGTAATAATGAAAGTGTCAATGACACTGTAGCTCAACTTCTTTAAGACATGTACATGTATAGTATGTGATACAGCAATGACAAACATCTAGGTAATGACCTGATAACAAAGGTACATGTAAAGTATTGTAACGGTCTGTACATAAATGCTGACCATAGCCTGTAACAAATGTGTAGGTAAAGTATTGTAAAGGTGGCCGACAGTTAGATGCTTAACTAGAAAAGAAATCTTTGAGTCCCAGAGTGGGTCTGACTGAACCCAAAAATATTTGTTCTCATAGCACAGTGATAACAAAGGCACCCCAAAACACTCGTTCCTGTCACAAGGTGATAACAAAGGTCCCCCAAGAAGTTTCATGACGATCAGTTCATAAATACAGACTCTAGCCCGAGCCGTATTGACATGTGCACTTACTGTGTATAAGTAGCACTGAACAAATCAAAGTTCATATAATTTGCATAATTTCTGCACGAGAAAACAACCTGTATTGTATGTGATGTATTCAATGTTACTAAACATTCCTACAAACATTTATTCAAATCAGAACTTTCATACAGAAGTTCTGTACTAAAAACTGATTGCACTATTTTGGTACAAAAAGGTTTCTGGCAGCCATCCTGAATTTTGGACCGCACACAAAAACACTCGTTCTCGTCCCACGGTGATAACAAAGGTACCCAAGAAGTTTCGTAAAGATCGGTTCATAAATACGGCCTCTAGCCTGAGCCATATAGAAGTTGTGTACAAAAAACTGATTGGACCTAATTTCGGTACAAAATGGCCATCTTGAATTTCGGACTGCACCCCAAAACACTCGTTCTCATCCCAAGGTGATAACAAAGGTGCCCAAGAAGTTTCGTAAAGATCGGTTCATGAATACGGCCTCTAGCCCGAGCCGTATTGGCATTTGCAGTTACAGTACTGAAAGTAACATTAAATAGATCAAAGTTAGTCTAATTGGCATAATTTATGCACCAGAAAAAAAACCCGTATTATATGTGATGTACCCAATGATACTAAATATTCACAAAGAAAATTATTCAAATCAGCGCTTTCATATGGAAGTTCTGCGCTAAAATCTGATTGCACCTAATTTATTACAAAATGGCCGCCAGTGGCCATCTTGAATTTCAGACCGGACCCCAAAACACTCGTTCTCGTCTCACGGTGATAACAAAGGTACCCAAGAAGTTTCGTAAAGATCGCTTCATAAATACAGCCTCTAGCCCGAGCCGTATTGGCATTTGCACTTACAGTGCTGAAAGTAACACTAAATAAATTAAAAGTTAGTCTAATTTGCATAATTTACGCACGAGAAAAAAACCTGTATTATATGTGATGTATCCCATGGTACTAAACATTCATACAAAATGAAAGTGTCAATGACACTGTAGCTCAACTTGTCAAGACAAAGACATGTACATGTATAGTATGTGACACAGCAATGACAAACATCTGGGTAATAACCAGACCTGTTAACCTCTTAATGCAGCTGTCAGGGAGATTTTGTTGAGCTCTCAGAGAGATTTCCATGCTTGTCAGGGAGATTTCTGTGCACGTCAAAATTCACTTCCATTATACACTATGGGCAATATGACAGAGCTCTTTTTACTCCTGGTGACTGAACGAAGGTACATTGAAAGTTGCGTAAGAATATTTCCTGCATTCATAACATTTGGTTCTTTGTATTATTCCTTCGAAAGCTCACATTGAGAGCTTTCAAAAATGATGTCAAAACTTGATGTTATCAAGGTACATGTAGGAAAGTGGGGTAATTCAGCAATCTGAACTTAGTGGCAGCCCCCCCCCCCCCCCCCCCCCCCCACTCCCCTCACTGAACTAGAAATTACCCGCATCAAAGCCCATTCCCCAGGTTTCAATTTGGCTGAAACGTCAATTTCAGGTGAAGTGAAATGAAAATAGGTGACTTTTTGCTTCTTACCAAATCAGGACAGTATTTGGAGTTTTTATTTTTCCTTTGACTTTTTATTAGCTTTTATTTGATAAACTTTGTAAATAAAAAATATATACTGATGTTCACGTTGTTCATTTATTTCCCTGTTTACTGAATGAGGCCGTGAATCCATTTTATTTTCCATACACAGAGAGGTTTCCCTGTATGAAAATCAGCTGTTGATGGAAGGGAGATAACTGCATTCTCCACATACTGTAACTGAAGATATTTATAGTCTGGGATTACCCCTATTGAAAAGTGCTTCAGTTTCCAAATACACATATTGTTTTGTGCAGAATCTATTTTCTTTAGTGTGAAAAATATTAGCAGCAATGATTGGTGGGTTCATATGTTGAATACACTGACAGGGATTATTACTAAAGATTTAGAAAAATTCACCAGGTATTTTTTTTTTAAAATTTCAATATTTGCAGTGTAATATTGATTATTTGAACCCAATGAGCACCTCATATGATCTCCACTTTACCCTACAGTTTACATCACATCACACTGATAGTTGGGGAACCCAAAGAGTAAACAATGGAATATAATCAAAATTTTATTATTTTTTATTGGATTCCAACACCAACTATTTGAAAGCAAGATTTATATTTTTCATATTTCAACTTTTTCACTCTAAATCTTAATGCAAAATAACGGTGTGACTGCGAGCTATCAATCTCTGTCATCTGGCCAATCACGGTGGAGCCATCGAAATGTGAACAGCCCTGTTTTACCTGTCAACTGGAACATTTAATTCTCTCGCTGACTCTCGCGGATCGTGATTTCCGTATTGTAAACACACAAAAAATGTTGGATTACCGGAAACAGGTTTCGAAAATTACAAAGCGGGAGAAAATAGGGAGTTGCCATGAGGGTGGGAGATTGGACGCCAAACTGGGAGTCTCCCGGCGAAATCGGGAGGGTTAACAGGTCTGGTAATAACCTGATAACAAAGGCACATATAAAGTATTGTAATGGACTGTACATAAATACTGGCCATTGCCTGTAACAAATGTATAGGTAAAATATTGTAAAGGTGGGTGACAGTCAGATGCTAAACTAGAAAAGAAATCTTGGAGTCCCAGAGTGGGTCTGACTGAACCCCAAAATATTTGTTCTCATAGCACAGTGATAACAAAGGCACCCCAAAACACACTCGTTCCTGTCCCAAGGTGAAAACAAAGGTACCCAAGAAGTTTTGTGAAGATCAGTTCATAAATACGAGCTGTATAGAACTTGTGACAAAAAACTGATTGGACCTAATTTCGGTACAAAATGGCCACTGGCAGCCATCTTGAATTTTGGACCACACCCAGAAACACTCATTCTTGTCCCAAGATGATAACAAAGGTATCCAAGAAGTTTTGTGAAGATCGGTTCATAAATACAGCCTCTACCCTGAGCCGTATTGACATGTGTGCTTACATTGTGTAAGTAGCACTGAATAAATCAAAGTTCATCTAATTTGCATAATTTCTGCACAAAAAAACCCCCCCTAAAATATGTGATGTATTCCATGTTACTAAACATTCATACAAAAATTTATTCAAATCAGAACTTTCATACAGAAGTTCTGTACAAAAGACTGATTGCACTAATTTTGGTACAAAATGGCTGCTGGTGGCCATCTTGAATTTCGGACCACACCCCAAAACACTGGCTCTCATCCCACGGTGATAACAAAGGTACCCAAGAAGTTTCGTAAAGATTGGTTCATAAATATGGACTCTAGTCTGAGCCGTATAGAAGTTATGTACAAAAAACTGATTAGACCTAATTTCGGTACAAAATGGACACTGGCAGCCATCTTGAATTTTAGACCGCACCCAGAAACACTCGTTCTCGTCCCAAGGTGATAACAAAGGTACCCAAGACATTTCTTGAAGATCAGTTCATAAATACAGACTCTAGCCCGAGCCGTATTGACATGTGTACTTACTGTGTGTAAGTCGCACTGAAAAAATCAAAGTTCATCTAATTTGCATAATTTCTGCACGAGAAAAAAACCTGTATTATATGTGATGTATCCCATGGTACTAAACATTCACACAAAACATTATTCAAATCAGCACTTTCATATGGAAGTTCTGTGCAAAAATCTGATTGCACCTAATTTTGTACAAAATGGCTGCCATCGGCCATCTTGAATTTCGGACCGGACCCAAAAACACTCATTCTCGTCTCACGGTGATAACAAAGGTACCCAAGAAGTTTCGTAAAGATCGATTCATAAATACGGCCTCTAGCCCGAGCCGTGTGTACAGCGCGACGGCCATGGCAATGCCTCAAATTTGGCTTTGCCAAAGTTGAGCTAAAAATCATCAGCTGGAAAAAATTCAATATTTATAAAAATCTGTTCCTTTGAATTTGAAGTTCCGTGACTGGTTCTGGAGAAGAAGATCTTTAAAAAAATTTAACAGTGTTTTCGCATTACCAACAGTATTAAAATGGGTGTCTTAAGTATGAAATATGAACCCAGGGACTTAATTTGAACTTGAATCTGATCCCCGTAAGAATGAAATATACCAAATGCTGAATCAGCATTTTCCTCATTTTCAACAGTGTTAAAATGGATGTCTCCTGTGTGATGTCCAAATATGAACGCATTAACTTGGTATGAACAAACTTGAATCTGACACCCCTAAGGATGTTGGATACATAATATTAAAAGAATCTGATGGAAGGTTCTGGAGAAGATTTTAGTATTTTTTAAAACTGATGACTTACCACCTTTTCAATTCCATATATCATACCTGAGACATCTGATTACATTTTTTTCTGTGCATTCAATTATACTGGTCCTAAAGATTTTACATGCCAAAGAACAATTTTCTTTTCTATGAAGTAAAAGAAATATGGGCGCACTTCAGTTAATAAAGAAAATGTTTTATAACCAGAAGATGTGACTAACCGTGTGCATTGCATAAAGCGTCCCCTGAGTGCAAGAATGTCCTATGTCCCAAAGGGGGCACAGGACATTCTCGCACTCAGGCAACAAAATGGTAATTGCCATATCACACACTGCATGAAAATGTATACTCAGTAAGGTTGTGCAATGAACAGGGTCAGTCAAGAAAAAATGTGACAATCCCTGTGCATTGCACCAGGTTAATTGGTAAGCTAACATACTGGCTGACCATAGACATTGCAGAGGATTAGTTGATGCATGGCTGCCATATCACACACAACATGAAAATATACACTGTTTAAGGCTGCACAAATGTACAGGGTTAGTTGGTTACTTGTTACATAGGGTGCAGGATTCAAGCAACTAATGGAAATACTTATAGTGGATTGCGTAAATTCTTTTCAAGTGAATTCCAAAAATAAAAACATATTTTATTTTCAATCAATAGTTTGTTATAAATTCTGTTTATTAATATACAGATTACCTGGAGAGAACCACCAAGCAGCAGCAAGCAACTGTCAGACTCCCCAACATACTAACTTAACACATGCAGGGCATGTACTGGTTGAAGGCAAGTACATTATCTACATGCAGTATGACATTGTACACAGAACCAATGTGCTACTGTGTGGGCAATCAGGGCACAACACAGTTAGTGCGGGTCAGGATTAAACCACAGACCTTTTAGTTTCAAGTTCAATGCTCTAACTACTGAGCCATGGCACACCCCCCCCCCCCCCCCCCACTTCATTTATTTATTGGTGTTTAAGGTCAATTACTTATGCACAATGGCTAATCGTGACCGTGACAGTTTTACAGGTGCAGGAAGCCGGAGTACCCGGAGAGAACCACCGAGCATCGACCTGCAACTGTCAGCTCCTCAACATTCTAACTCTGTTCAAGCTAAGCTCAAGCAGGGTTATAACGGTTGAAGACATGTGCACCATCGGCGTGCAGTACGCCTTAGTACAGGGCATCATTGTGCCCTCATGTAGGCAACCAGGATAAAGTGCCTTGCCCAAGGACACAACGTGGGTCGTCCTGGATGGGGATTGAACTCGGGACCTCTAGCATAAAAGTCCAACAGTCTACCGCTGAGCCACCACACTCCCGGCACACCCCTTCAAACTACTAGCAGAAACCACATGGTAAGAAAAGATTACAGAACTGATGTCTTTAAATAGTAATTAGCTCATTATTAATAAAAAACTTTTAGGCCAGAATCAAATTCTTGCATTAAATCAGGCTGAGGATTTTGAATCAAATCGAATCTTAATTCTCCTCAAGCTGTAGCTACTACACATTCTTACAAAACTAAATGATGCCGGTTTAAACTCAAATATTGCATTTAATGGCGACTTGTCTATGGGCAAGTCAATTGAGAAGCAGAATAGTCTGGATAAAAAACCAAAGTAGTTTCGAAAGCAGAACCTCCTTGAATTCTTCTTCTATTATCAGGTCTCCTGTACCTGATGACAGAAGGGTGCAATGGGGGAGATTTTTGGTGCAATTTTGAGAACGTCTCCATGATTTGTAAATTTCCAAAAAAGGACTACTTGAAATGAATCAAATAAGTATGATGCTTTTGAATCTAATCTTTCTGTCAAAAAATATATAAACTGAAAAAGTCACTATAAAGTGTCAGTTTTCATCAACTGAAAGATTTTGTGTAATTATATCGTTGCTCACATAAACACATCTGTTGTCAAAAATGTAAGTAGTACTTAAAACAATATCTTAAATCTTTTGCCACGGAATATTCTGAGACACAGCATTTCACTGTGCAATATTTTTCAAGGATTTTACCAAACATGGATAATTAGACTGAATGGTTAATATTTTAAAACCATTCTGGGTATCACATCGAAAGTTTTTTTCAGAAGGAGATAATGAATTTCTTAAATATTATGTGGCCATTCACAAGACCAACTGTATAGTTTGGTACTTATTCCATTTCTGGTTGTAATTGTCTGACTGGACATGGGAATGACAATTGACAATAGTCAGAATTGTAATCAGTCTAGCATCCCTATCGTGATCACAGGCCTTGGTTTGTTCAGTTTCGCATCACAAAATGCGAAGCAAAAATTGCAAGCTGAGATGCTATAGCTGGAACTGATTAGAATTTTTTTTTCGGCCTAAAATCAACAAATGCAAAAAGTATTTTCACAATTGCCGAGTTGGATGGTACGATGTATAATGAGTAGGCAAACTGTATACTATTTATATCATCACCTGCCAAAAGTAGCTTGTAGAACATATATTAGTTCTGATCGGTGGGTGGAGAAATCCCGATGACATTGAACTGGAATGTCAGGGACATGCGGTTATGCATTTCTGGGAAGTAAACATGTGTCTCATGAAACAAGGACAATTTGTATTGGGAAATAGTTAAGAAACTGTTGTGTAAATACGTTAATACCGTCACGCCTTCAAAACTTGTTCAGAGTTGTTTCAGTCAGTGTATAAGTAACAGTCACACCATCATGTGTCAGAAATGTCAAAGATTTGAACCAGCATGATCAGGTATGGTAAATTGGGTACTGTTTTATTACTCTCCAGACCATTCAAGTAATGGTTAACAGCTATTGTTGGTGAGATAGAATTTGAATTTTTGAAACATGCTGTTAAAATAAAGTAATTTTCACTGTTCAAAAAGCCAAGAGGATTCTCATCCAAAGGCACACCAGAACGCTTCAGTTAATAGTACATTTCAAAAATTTTCTGGGAGGGAGAACTCCCCCAGACACTCCTCGAAGTGCTCGCCACCTTGTGACCAGAGGCCAGATCCCTTTGGGATCTGCTGGATCCTAGACTACAAAAAAGTTGCGAATCAATTTTCTGTGAACAAATTGAGGCCTGCATCATCTTCACTGCATGACAAATTTTGACTGTATGATTCCTATTCAAATTCACTGTCATTATCAGGCTCAGAATTTAAGTCTGAATCAATGATTATAACCAACAACACTTCATGTACTGTCGTGCATTTTGTAGGATTTTTGGAGCCTTCATTCACTGTGATATCGTCCCTTGAAAGAATAAAAGTGCCAATTGCAATTCTGATGCATTGCTGTTGGCACCTTTATGCTTTCAAGGGATGATATAATCTTGGATAAAATAGAAATCATGCACAAAACATAGGAACATGTAGGTGTTTGATTAATAGCACTTGGAGATGGACACACACAGTTGGCTAAAATGTCAACTATCATCGCTGTGGACATTAGTTGTCTGTCACTAAAAAGAGTTAAGATCTGGTGTTTTTGGACAGATGCCTAAACACTACCAAAGGTTACCAATTGACCACCTCAAATTTTTTTTTAAATAAAAAAACTCTGGTCATGTCTGGATAATGTATCAAATTTTAAAGTTCAGTCTTAAAAGTATCTCTCAGTCCAAGGGGTTAAAATGTAGTACTTAAAAATACAGCTACAAAGGTCACCATTTTGAAATTTTGGTAGTGCACCATATTTTAAAACTTAATCTTCAGACATCCCTTGAGACAAGAGTGGTGTGAAAAAAATGCAACACTAAAATACAAACATACAACCATTTTGATTTTTCATCAGCTAAAATTGAATAATTCTGTTTAATTATATTAGAATGCAAACAAAGACAACATTTTCAAAAACTATGAGCAGTATTTATAAGAATACCCTGAAACTTGGTGTTCGAATAGAACAGACAGGAATTTCTCACTTCAAAAGGCTACCATTCAACCATCTTGAATTTTTCAACAAAAAGTATTAAACCATTTGAACCCTGGTGGTACTTCACATGTAACTCCTAATGGGAGCAATTGGAAGAGTCCATATTCATTATTTGGAGTAAACCAATTAATATTTTTAAAGTGCAGCCTTGGGGTCTACCAAACACATTTACTTAACATCCACCCTCCTTAATGAAATTTTGACATATCATGTTCCTGGGCAGGAAAGGCCGCCTCTCAGGTTTAACCCTTTACCATACATGAAAAGCAGACGACAATTGCAAATAAAATTCTTGAATAACTAATTTTTTGTCTCAAAAACTTAGGTTATGACCCCTCATTGGAACGAGCTCGATAAGCTCGTTCCAAAGAGGGGTCATAACCTATGTTTTTGAGGCAAAAAATGAAAAAAAGATTATAAATTCTAAGTAATTTGTATATTTTTTATACTTACCAATGTCCCAGACTAGCTGGTGCTAACTCAAAAATTAATCCAGGGCCAAACACAAATTTTGCCCCCCAATCCCCAAAATTTGCATGCAAAACTGAAAATTTAATGTACTATCTGGTCCTCCATACTTTTTGGATGTGCGCATGCGCAGTATCCAGGAAGACACCAAAATTGGTGCCAACCATCATTCTTTTTATAATTGCCTGTTAAATGTTGTAAACAGTGGAAAGGTATGAGTGCCCACTCATGGGAGGGCCATACCAGTCTGGGCCATTGGTAAGTATAAAAAATATACAAATTACTTAGAATTTATAATATTTTTATACAACAACCAAAGGCCCAGACTAGCTGAATCGTAAAAAGGCTGGAGGGCCTAGGACAAAAAGGAAAATCCAATCTCTCAATCACTTCAGTAAAAGATATCTCCTACAGGAGAATAGGAGAAAAAGGAATTATATATGTATTTCACCTTTACGAGAAACGAGAAAGTCATAACACCAACATTGTAATTGAGTATTACGATATATAATTCTCCATTTAATGCCAGCATAACTCATTATGCTAATTCGGTGAAGGAAAGCCAATATATAATGAGAATGAGACTCTTTATACTCATTTAAAAGTGTCCGAGGATTGTATATTAACACCCGTTTGACACGTGACATATACAAATGCTTCACAGTGAGCTACACTTTAAAAACAGTACATAAATGAGACATAGTTATTGCTTCACACCGAGCTACACATTAAAACCATCCCAGCACCGACTCAGGACTACTGACACCGGAGGAGGTCTTCCCTTGATTTTCACTATAGAGCCAGATGATCATAAGGGAAAAAAACCCTCCCCCCCCCCCCCCCCACCCTTCCCCTTGTTCTGATGTTTGAGACCGCAGAGCGAAGAGGGCGGCGGAACAGCGTCACTGCTGGAACTGGCTGCCTAAATAACTATAGATGTAATCATTAACGGACGACATTCTGAGCAACAGAAAGAGGACCTAAAGATCTAAGGTCACTGGAGATGGATAAATTTCTAAGGTAAAACTTGGTAAAAATAGAGGGCTGTGTCCAGTATGCAGCCTTCAGTAATGGCTATACTGTTAGAATAAGCCCAAGAAGTGGACAGCACTCTAACTTCATGTGCTGATATCTTATTTACAGAACGTTGATCCGAAGATAGATTTTCATAGGCAATGCGTATTGCCAGCTGAATCCATCTAGCAACTGAATGAACAGAAATATCTTTCCTGTTTGGAATCAATGAAAGAAAGAAACGTTTTCTTCCTTTTCTTATAAAATCTGATCGACGTTTATATATGCGCATAGCCCTGACTGGACACAGCAGAGGTCTTCGGTTATCCGAGGATGGCAGAGCCTTAATGGTAATATGCTCAGGTTGTTTATCTGGAGTCTGATTCTTAGCCAGAAATCCCACTTCCGTAGTTGGGTAATGGTATTACCCACACTACGGTAGTGATAATCATCAACTGATAAAGCATGAAGTTCACTAACTCTTCTAGCAGATGCAAAGGCTAAGAGAAATGATGTTTTATAGGTCAAGAATTTGAACTCTACAACATCCAATGGCTCAAACGTAGCTTCTTTAAGCTTCAACAGAACCCAAGCCAAATTCCACTTAGGAATTAATCTGAGGGTTCTAGGTCTATTAACAGAGAAATTTCTAACCAGCTTGGACAATGAAGCATCTGATCCAATAGCCAAGTTATCATGATTAGCATAAGTGTCTGATAACATAGACCTATAGCCCTTAATAGTGACAGGCTGCAGTTTGAGAACGTCAAACAAGTAGACCAGGAAATTGGCAATATTTGGTATGAACGGATCATAAACATCTATCAACTGATCCTTATACCAACGGAAGAAAACATTCCACTTCGCTGCATAGTTCAACGAAGAGGAGGACCTCCGGCAGTTAGAAATTGCGTGCACTGCTCGTCCTGTTAACTGTTTTCTGTGCAAGAAGGACCGCACAACGGAAATACGTGAAGTTTGAGACCTTCCGGGTTGTGATGCAGTGTGCATGACTTCCCCTGATAAAGGTCCTCTCATGGAGGAAGCTTCCGGGGAACATCCCATAAGATACCTGAGAAGATTGATCCACGGTTTCTGTGAAGACAGAGGTGCTACTAGTAGAATTTTGCAATGAGACTGTTTGATCTTAAACAGAATCTGCTGAATCAATGGAGGAGGATACGCATATCCTATCATTTCGTCCCATGAGATCGACACAGCGTCTACTGCGTATGATGACACGAACGTTGGTAACTGATTGTTCAGGTGAGTTGCAAACAGATCTATCATGAGGCGATCCCACTGGTAGAAAATCTGCCTGAAAACTCGCTTGTTGAGCGTCCACTCCGATGGCAACAGGCGACCTTTCTGAGAGGGCGAGTCTGCTATTACGTTCAGACGACCTGGTATATGACGGACAGAAAGCTGAACATGATGATTCATGACATATAGAAGAATCTTCTCCGTTAGTTCACATAATGGAATCGAATGAGTGCCACCCTGGTTCCTGATGTACACTACCACTGTCGAGTTGTCCGACAAAATCTGAACATGAGCGTCTGCTATTATGTGAATCCTATGTTGTAGCGCTAGCCATATCGACATCATCTCCTTGATGTTTATGTGTTTCTCCAGGAACCAAGGGTCCCAAAGACCCTGACACTTAAAGTCTGCGGGACCCAGGGTCGTGCCCCATCCTGTCTGACTCGCATCCGCCGTAATCATGAAAGCCGGATCCGGCAGTTGCAGTGGAACTCCATGAGTTAACCACTGAATATCTGCCCAAATCTGAACCCTTTGTTTTATCAGGTCTGTTAAAACAATACTGGTTTCGAGCGAATGCGTGTTCACACTCCAGTTCCGAATAAAGAATATCTGGAGGGGACACGTGCGTAGATGGAATAAGATCCGCAGCCGCTCCGCACAGCCCCAACAGTTGCATGAATTCCCTTGCTGTTAATGCATCTGAGTGTAGACAAAAGCGAGCATAACAACGGACTAATTTCGCTCTGGGTAACGGCAGATGAACCAGATTGTTGTGAGTCTCGAAGCTCATTCCCAAGTGAATTAACGACTTGGACGGAGCTAGATCCAACTTTTTCTCGTTTACGATGAAACCAAGATGTTGGAGTAATAGAAGCAGAATCTGAACATCGTTCTGAAGAATAGTTCTGTTGCCGTATCTCTGTAGAATGTCGTCCAAGTAAGCCGACGTTACCGCAAACTAATGAGCTCGGAAGTATGATATTACAGAGTTCATTATTCGAGTGAATGCCCAGGGAGCCAGGTTCAGACCAAAGCACATTGCTCTGAACTGATATACCTTCCCTTGTACGGCCAACTGCAGGTACTTTCTGAATGCTGGATGTACCAGGACATGAAAGTATGCATCCTTTAGATCTATGCTTGCCGCATAGTCTTTCACTCGAACGCCTGCTCTTAACGACCGAATGGTCCCCATATAGAATTTTGGACCCACAATGAGCTTGTTTATCCACGTCAGGTCTATAACCGGTCGGAACAAGCCATCTGGCTTCGGTACGAGGAACAGGTGACTGTAGAAACCTTGAGAATTTTGATTCTCGACGACCTCTATTGCTTCCTTTGATAAAGAGAGCTTGTACCTCAGCTAGGAGAGACTCTCTTTTGCAAGGATCAGACATTAGATTTGTCCAACGCGGACATCTTGTTAGTGGGGGTTTTGCTCGGAACGATAGCCGTAGGCCTTCGAGACTACACTTCTCACCCACTGGTCTTCTGTGATTGTTATCCAGTTTTTTGCGAAGCTTGATAACCTTCTGCAAACTGGTAAGCAACAGAGGCCTTGACTACCACCTGTACGACCTGTGAGGCTTATGGGAGGAGAAACCACGTCCTCCCCATGGAGAACCTTGTCCCTTTGGCCTAGGGGTGTCTGACCGAGTCCCGATCAGACCTCGGGCCCTTTCTCGAGTCGCTATACTGATGACCTCTAGAGTAAGAATAAGAGGGTTTCCTAGACCCTCGTGAGGAGTCCCGTTTTGACGATTTCTGTCTGGAAGTCCTCCTTTACCCTTGTCTGCTGCAGTGGGTCAATGAGAAACCGACTTTAAATGCATAGCATTAGATGCTTTCTTAGTAGCCTGGTCATAGACTAATGAAAGCTTGGTGTTGAATATAGTATGTCCAGAGACCGGAGCGACTTGAGAAAGTTTTTCACCTTGTCATCTATCAGTGATGACAATGCAAGGGCTCCAAATTAGCCATTGTTAGGGTGGAGTTATACGTGGTATACATAACTGCCCTGGAAAGAACTCTAAGAGAGGTACGAATGTCCTCAAATTCCTTTCCGTTGAGACGTTGAGCCATAGATCTTGTAAGGTGATCGGCGTAAGACATAGTGTCCAAATTCGCTCTATTTGAAGAAATTGCTGTCTCAATTGTGTCTGAGCGAAATGTGAATGATCCAGGTAAGGATACCTCTAGATCCTCGGCCTGCTCATCCAAATGCAGAGGAACTCTCTGAACATCTTCCCGACCATTTTAAATGAACGTGGTCTAAGAAACGGTATGTTTATAGAAGATGAAGTTAAGAAACTGCCTTTCTTTCTCGCACTCGAGAGATTAAATACGGCATTGTCTTTATGGCCGAAGACCTGCGACACCTGCCTAGACTGAACCAGAAAAAAAGGACCTCCTCCTTTGTCTGGATAAAGTCTGTGTCCAACGATGCCATCGGTTTCTTCCTTGTTGCCGCAGCATTCTGATCCGACAGAACAAATTCAGGGGTAGTATTGGTGGATGAAATCCATCGCAACCATGTGTTGTTCCGAAAGGGAAGGGAAATCTTCTTCCATATCCCTTTCACCATCCGAGAGAATCAGTGTGAATCTCAGTCCCTTGCATCTGCATGAACAGATGACTGGACCGACCCAGCGCCGTCCGACAGCTCATGTTCTGAGACTGAAGTAGGCTGCTCTTGCACTTGCTGGGATGCTGCGATCAGGTGCACAATCTGCAACAGCAAGTCCATCACCGAGGCCTGAGGAGCAGCAGTCTTCTGTTTCTTCGGTGCTTGCTGCTCCTGGGACGGTGTGTCGGAGATGGCTTTTTTCTCGGAACGTCCTGATGATCGAGGCCTCGTCTCCCTAGCTACTGGATGGTCCGACTTCACTGGCGAAGAGTGGTCCCTTCTTCGCGTAGCAGGCTGGATATCCAAAGTCAGGTAGCTAGGATGCAGTCATGTGTGTTTTATATTCGAAGCGGAAGAAGTCGTGACTTTTGTCGAGGCTGGCTGCGATCTACATGGAGCATCCTGAATGGCAGGTGTGGACGTATGCTCCGACTCACGCAAGTTGTTTACCACAACATCTGGCCCCAGATGTTGCTGGGATAGAGAGGGTCCTCTCTTGCGGTCCTTTCAGACCTCGCCGTGCTTCCCACAACACTTGCTGGCTTCTTCCCTTGTTCAGTCGTCGCTGGGTCAGCATGTTTATGTTTTAAAGTGCTTGCTCTACCCAATCCACTTCTTAAGACTGCAACGTATGTCACGGTCACATTACCCACGGACAGATAATCACTTCGCCGGTCGAGCTAGCTGCAGACAAGGGACTAAAACCACCGGCTAGTGGCTTTATCCCCTGCCTAATATTCATGGGCAGTTTGGCAGCTAGCTCTGTTTTGCTCATCAGAGCGCGGCGACGGCAGCACACTTTTGGTAGGTGTCACATAACCATCACTATGTTCTTGTTCCTCTGAAAAAGAAACTGAGAAACTTGATTGACTTTGTAGCGAGAGGACCGACATTGGCCTCTCACCACTAACAACATACCATGACACCCATGTCCAATGTTTGTCATCCCAATCAACACATGTAGGACAAGAATTAGCGGGAGTACATCGACTACCAGCAAGGCAACAAGCAAGTAAATCTGAGAGGACCGACATTGGCCTCTCACCGCTAACAACATACCATGACATCCGTGTCCAACGTTTGTCATCCCAATCAACACATGTAGGACAAGAATTAGCAGGAGTACATCGACTACAAGCAAGGCAACAAGCATGTAAATCTGAGGAAGATTTCCTCGCCTAGCATTTTGAACAATAAGCTTTCATAATTAATCAAACAAAGTCGATAGTACTCCCACCAACTCCACAATAAATATATGATAAAGATACATAATAATCAACATTCAAAATACAAATCAAAAAATTAATTTCCAAAAATTTTTCGAAAAAATTTTGACAAAAGCCCAAGTTCCCAAAGGGAACAAGATGAGCCCAAGGGTATCCCGATAGAGCCTAAGTGTGGACAAAATTGCAAAAATAATCGCTGCACTACCGGAATATTATAACATGTATCTATAACAATACTACAGTAATAATAATAAGCTGAAACTACATATATTTATAGGATGTTGCCAATGTAAACAACGTCAAAGGAAAAACCGGAAACAAGACCCCAGACACTGAATAAAAAAAAGGCCCAAAGTCATTAACAGTTTTTAAAGCTACCCGAAGCAAGATCTTCAGATGAAGAAAAAACGATACATCAGACAGAAGATGCATGACCCAAATGCCTAAACACCCCTAGGGGAGGACGTAACCAAGGGGATATACATAATAAATATTCTGTAAAAAACATGTCAAACTCCCAAGAAATTTTATAAAAAATTTCAATAAAAATAAGACAAAAAGCTTGGGAGTTTAACAGGAGGGCTTCAAGGAAGGATAGGGAAGGAACACTTAACAAACAGTGGAAAAATCATTACCAAGAATGATGACGTAAGGCCCATGTCCCGAAATTGGGAGACATGAAATAATTTTGATAAAAATTATAAAGTTACAGCCCTGAATGTACCTGACAACCATTGTTCACTTCCATCATCCAATTATGTCCTTGGATCCACCAATTTTACCATTGATTTGTGTCTGGCATCCTCAAAAATGAGATTTAAAAGCACAGATGTCAGTTCATTGTTGGCCAAACAAAGAATGATGGTTGGCACCAATTTCGGTGTCTTCCTGGATATTGCGCATGTGCAGATCCAAAAAGTATGGAGGACCAGATAGGACATTAAATTTTCTGTTTTGTACAAAATGGCTGCCATCGGCCATCTTGAATTTCGGACCGGACCCAAAAACAATCGTTCTCGTCCCACGGTAATACCAAAGGTACCCAAGAAGTTTCGTAAAGATTGCTTCATAAATACGGCCTCTAGCCCGAGCCATATTGGCATTTGCGCTTACAGTGCTTAAAGTAACACCAAAAAACATCAAAATTAGTCTAATTTGCACAATTTACGCACGAGAAAAAAAAACGTATTATATGTGATGTATCCCATGGTACTAAACATTCATACAAAAAATTATTCAAATCAGACCTTTCATATGGAAGTTCTGCACAAAAAACAGATTTCTGCATCGTCGGTACAAAATGGCGGCTGGCAGCCATCTTGAATTTCGGACCGCACCCAAAAACACTCGTTCTCGTCCCACGGTCATAACAAAGGTACCCAAGAAGTTTCGTAAAGATCAGTTCATAAATACGGCCTCTAGCCTGAGCCGTATCCAATTGATGACGTACTGACAGACGGC
Source organism: Pictodentalium vernedei (assembly GCA_031216915.1). Classification (NCBI taxonomy): domain Eukaryota; kingdom Metazoa; phylum Mollusca; class Scaphopoda; order Dentaliida; family Dentaliidae; genus Pictodentalium; species Pictodentalium vernedei. The sequence goes on from JAUFNR010000073.1 coordinate 96,328, forward strand.
CAGACGGACAGACGGACGACGGGCCATGACAAAATCTCAAATTTGGCTTCGCCAAAGTTGAGCTAAAAATCACCCAAACTTGGCGAAGATCCGAGAGAAAGATCTTCCAACAAAGTACTTGGATGCCTATAGCAAGTTTCATGAAACCTGACTACATTCAAGATATAGTGTTCACAAAATGTGTGGACCAACACATGGACGGATGAATGCACATATGTATGCATGCGCAAACAGATACTATTTCTATATCTGCAACCAAACTTAGTTTGGGCAGGGCATAAAAAAGACCTCCAAACCTGGATTTTTGTCAAAGAAATTGAAAATTTATATATATCATTTTCTTATATCTGAACAATGTACAAAATTACCAAGTTCATTCCCAGGACACCTGAGAGATATGAGTTTTAACCCTTTACCTAACATGAAAAGCAGACGACACTTGCAAAAAAAATTCTTGAATAACTAATTTTTTTCATTTTTTGTCTCAAAAACATAGGTTATGACCCCTCTTTGGAACGAGCTCGTTGCCCTCGTTCCAATGAGGGGTCATAACATATGTTTTTTAGACAAAAAATAAAAAAAATAATTAAAATTAATTAGCGATTTTTGTGAATAGTGCTGGCCGGTTTTGGCCATTACGTTGGGTAAAGGGTTAAATAAACAAGAGGCCCCAGGGGGCCAGAGGGCACTCACCTGATATGGTAGCCTAAATATCAACCCAGAGATTTGATTTCAACAAGTTGCATCTGCTCCTCCTAAGAAAAGCTTATACCAAATATCCAAAGATTCTGACCAGTGGATCCAAAAAAAAAAGATTTTTAAAGAATATTCCTCATATTGAACTAAGTTATAATTCGGGCTCCCGCAGGGAGCCCATATATGAACCCAGGGACTTGGCTTTAACAAACTTGAATCACACCCCCCTAAGGATGCTGCACACCAAATATCAAAACATTCCGACTGCTGGATCTGAAGAAGATTTTTAAAGAAAATTCCTCATTTTGAACTAAGTTATCATTCAGGCTAACACAGTGAGCCCACATATAAACCCAGGGACTTGGCTTGAACAAACATGAATCTCACCCCCCTAAGCATGGTGCATACCCAATATCAAAAGATTCTGAATGCTGGATCTTGAGAAGATTTTTTAAGAAATTTGCCAGAAATGCACTAAGTTCGAATTCGGGCTTCTATAGCGAGCCCAAATTTGAATCTAGGGAGCCGATTTGAACAAACTTGAATCAGATCCACCCCACAATGTTGCATACCATATATCAAAAGATTCTGCCTGCTGGATCTGGAGAAGAAGATTTTTTAAGAAATTTGCCTGAAATGCACTAAGTTCGAAATCAGGCTCCTATACTGAGCCCAAATATGAACCCAGGGGGCCGATTTGAACAAACTTGAATCAGATCCACCCCACAATGTTGCATATCAAATATCAAAAGATTCTGCCTGCTGGATCTGGAGAAGAAGATTTTTTAATGTTTTTCCAACTGCCTACAGTATTAAAAAGTGCTGATTCAGCACTTTTTCAAAAGTCCTGAAAAAGTACCATGTGATCAAACCGATAGAGATTTTTTTTAATCATTCAATTCTACTGGATAAAAGTAAGCTTTATACAAAATAAGAATTCTCTGTGCTGGGTAGTTTTGGAGATATGGCAGTTTTAAGGTTTTTCCTATTTTTAGCTCCTGAGGTTCCCACGGGGCAATAAGAAATGAAAGTGTCAATGACACTGTAGCTCAACTTGTCAAGACAAAGACATGTACATGTATAGTATGTGACACACCAATGACAAACATCTAGGTAATGACCTGATAACAAAGGTACATATAAAGTATTGTAACGGTCTGTACATAAATACTGGCCGTTGCCTGTAACAAATATATAGGTAAAGTATTGTAAAGTCAGATGCTAAACTAGAAAAAAATCTTTGAGTCCCAGAGTGGGTCTGACTGAACCCCAAAATATTTGTTCTCATAGCACAGTGATAACAAAGGCACCCCAAAACACACTCGTTCCTGTCCCAAGGTGAAAACAAAAGTACCCAAGAAGTTTTGTGAAGATCAGTTCATAAATACAAGCTGTATAGAACTTGTGACAAAAAACTGATTGGACCTAATTTCGGTACAAAATGGCCACTGGCAGCCATCTTGAATTTTGGACCATACCCAGAACACTCATTCTCTTCCCAAGGTGATAACAAAGGTACCCAAGAAGTTTTGTGAAGATCGGTTGATAAATACAGCCTCTACCCTGAGCCGTATTGACATGTGTGCTTACATTGTGTAAGTAGCACTGAATAAATCAAAGTTCATCTAATTTGCATAATTTCTGCACGAAAAAAAACCCCTTACAATATGTGATGTATTCCATGTTACTAAACATTCATACAAAAATTTATTCAAATCAGAACTTTCATACAGAAGTTCTGTACAAAAGACTGATTGCACTAATTTTGGTACAAAATGGCTGCTGGTGGCCATCTTGAATTTCGGACCACACCCAAAAACACTCGCTCTCATCCCACGGTGATAACAAAGGTACCCAAGAAGTTTCGTAAAGATTGGTTCATAAATATGGCCTCTAGTCTGAGCTGTATAGAAGTTGTGTACAAAAAATTGATTAGACCTAATTTCGGTACAAAATGGCCACTGGCAGCCATCTTGAATTTTAGACCGCACCCAGAAACACTCGTTCTCGTCCCAAGGTGATAAGAAAGGTACCCAAGACATTTCGTGAAGATCAGTTCATAAATACAGACTCTAGGCTGAGCCGTATTGACATGTGTACTTACTGTGTGTAAGTCGCACTGAAAAAATCAATGTTCATCTAATTTGCATAATTTCTGCATGAGAAAAAAACCTGTATTATATGTGATGTATCCCATGGTACTAAACATTCACACAAAAAATTATTCAAATCAGCGCTTTCATATGGAAGTTCTGTGCAAAAATCTGATTGCACCTAATTTTGTACAAAATGGTTGCCATCGGCCATCTTGAATTTTGGACCGGACCCCAAAACACTCGTTCTCGTCCCACGGTGATACCAAAGGTACTCAAGAAGTTTCGTAAAGATCGGTTCATAAATACGGCCTCTAGCCCGAGTCGTATTGGCATTTGCACTTACAGTGCTGAAAGTAACCCCCAAAAACATCAAAATTAGTCTAATTTGCACAATTTACGCACGAGAAAAAAACCTGTATTATATGTGATGTATCACATGGTACTAAACATTTATACAAAAAATTATTCAAATCAGAGCTTTCATATGGAAGTTCAGTACAAAAAACAGATTTCTGCATCGTCGGTACAAAATGGCGGCTGGCAGACATCTTGAATTTCAGACCTCACCCAAAAACACTCGTTCTCATCCCACGGTCAAGACAAAGGTACCCAAGAAGTTTCGTAAAGATCGGTTCATAAATTCAGCCTCTAGCCCGAGCCATATCCAATTGTTGACGTACGGACAGACGGACGACGTGCCATGACAAAAGCTCAAATTTGGCTTCGCCAAAGTTGAGGTGAAAAATGTTTAGCATCAATCAACTACTTATGACCCATTATCATCTCATATCAAATTTGGTTCAAATTGACCTCACGGTTCTGAAAATAGAAATTTTAGGCGTGGCCAAAATTTTTGCCACTCCCATAACGAAGGCAAATAATGCCTGACAAACTTCTCTTGAACAAACTTGATTCTAAACCTCAAAAGGACTCTGTATACCACATATCAAGTCTCTGCTACTGGTGGTTCATTAGAAGAAGATTTTCAAAAAATAAGGCCATTTTTTCCACACCCCTCTGCTCAATATGAGCCGAAACCTAATTTGCATAAAAATCAAAATGCCCTTATATAACCACTACTTACATGAAATTTAATTAAAATGTGGCCAATGGTTTAGGAGAAAGAGGCTCAAACACCACCTTCACGCAGGACGATGGACAACAGACGACGGACAGACGACGGACAAAGAGTGATAAGAAAAGCTCACCCTGACTTTCAGTCAGGTGAGCTAACAAGAGGCCCCACAGGGCCTGAAGTGCCCATCTTGAACAGAACGCAATATAAACAGAGTCCAAGAATGAGTCCACATTAAGCAATCCATATCCATAGGCTACACTGTCAATCCTCGAGTCCCTCAAGAGTGACAAAAATAATCCGGGCATCATGCCTTTTCTTCAGTTGATCATAATGTAGAGCACCCCTATGAAGCCCCTTGATACAACCTATGTGGATTAATCTTCTTTACACCCCCTCTAGAGGGTAGTGAATACAAAATTTTTAATTCTTCAGCAAAATGGCCAATTTCCGGCTCTCATAGGGAGCCCAAATATTAACCCAGGCTCTCGATTTGAACACAGTTGAATCTGACTTCCCTAGAGATGTTGTTTACCAAATATGAACGCATTCTGATTGTTGGATCTGAAGAAAAGAAATTTTAAAGAAATTTCTTCATATTGCAGTAAGTTAAAATTTGGGCTACCATAGCGAGCCCAAATATTAACCTATGGATCCGATTTGAACAAACTTGAATCTGACCCCCCCAGAGATGTTGTATACCAAACATGAAATCATTCTGACTAGTGGATCTGAAGAAGAAGATTTTTGAAGAAATTCCCTCATATTGTACTAAGTTAAATTTCAGGTTCCCATATGGAGCCCAAATATTAACCCAGGCACTCGAATTGAACAAACTGGAACCTGACCCCCCTAGAGATGTTGTATACCAAATATGAAAGCATTCCAACTGGTGGAACTGAAGAAGAAGATTTTAAAAGAAATTTCCTTATATCGCACTAAGTAAAAATTTGGGCTACCATAGCAAGCCCAAATATATACCTAGGGATCTGATTTGAACAAACTTGAATCTGACCCCCCTAGAGATGTTGCATACCAAATATGAAAGCATTCTGACTGGTGGAACTGAAGAAGATTTTTTTAAATTATCTCCCATATTGAACAAAGTTAAAATTTGGGCTTCTGTAGGAAGCCCAAATATTAACCAAGGGACTTGGTTTGAACGATCTTGAATCTGACCCTCATACAATGATGTATATCAAACATTAAAACATTCTCGCTGGTGGTTCTGAAGAAGATTTTTAAAGAATATTCTCCATATTACCCTATGTAAAACATTTGGGCTCCTGTATTGAGCCCAAATATGAACCAATGGGCTTTATTTTAACAAACTTGTATCTGACCCCCCTATGAATGCTGTATACCGAATATCAAAAGATTCTGATGATTGGTTCTGGAGAAAAGATTTTTTAAAATTTTTGCAAATATGCTGACTCAGCATTTTTTCGATGCCCATTACAGAACACCATCACAGCAATTTTTTTTTACCATTCATACTGGTCCTAAGGATTCTTCATAACAAATAACAGCTCTCTGTTCCGTGTGGTTTGGGAAATATGGGCGTTTGAAAATATTTCTAATTTTAGCTCCCAGGGTTCCCATGGGGATGCAGGAATTTTTTTTTTTGCATGGGGCAAGTACTTATGACCCAATAATACCACATACCAAATTTGGTTCAAACTGGACCATCGGTTCAGAAAATAGAAATTTTGGGCGAGGCCAAAATTCTTATCCCTCCCATTTCAAAGCCAAATATTGCTTCACGAACTTCGTTTGAACAAAATTGAATCTACATCTCAAAAGGAAGCTTCATAGCAAATATCAAGTCATTGGACACACTGGTTCATGAGAAGAAGATTTAAAAAATATTTTGGAGCTTTTTCCCCCACTCCCTCCCTATGGGGCTGGGCATGTTGAGTTGAACAGAAATGAAATGCCCCTTTGGGACCATCACTCACACAAACATTCACTTGAATTGGCCCAGTGGCTTTGGAGAAGACCAAAACATGGTGTTGACGGACGACGGACAGAGAGCGATGAGATTAGCTCAGCTTGACTATGTCAAGATGAGCTAAAAGTACCTCAGAAATACACACAAATTGGCCCCCATTCAGCCATCTTGAATTTTGTGTCCAAAAAGTTCTGTCTCAAAGCATCTCTGAATCACGAGTGGTGAGATAGGTCGGCAGTCAGAGTGGGAAAAAAATTATGTCATGCACTTCCCCTCATCATGTTGATCATTTTTGTGAAGTTTCATGAAAATGTGGCTAAAACTGTGGAAATAGTTTGCTCCACAAGTTTACATGAAAAAAAATCCAATATGGCTGCCAGTCGGCCATCTTGAACCCGAGCAGGAAACAAATTATGTCACGCACTTCCCCTCATCATGTTGATCATTTTTGTGAAGTTTCATGAAAATGCAGCTAAAACTGTGGAAGTAGTTCACTCCACAAGTTTACATGTGCAATGGACCGACGGCGATGACAGACTGATGGACAAGTTGACTCCTGTATACCCCCCTAAACTTCGTTTTGTGGGGGTATAATCAAATCATTGGGATGATTTTGAATTGAATTGATTTTCGAAATTCTGTTGGTACCCTGTTATAAAAGCTATCTACATTAATGCACTGAACTCAATTTATATATTTTTGGTGTAGTTACATGATTTATAGTCATGACGCATGCATTATTGGTTAATTAAGTGAGAATAATACAACCAAATGTAGGTTGAAACTCAATGGAAAAAAAAAACACTTGCTTCACCCTTGAACCTCACCTGCAGTAAGTTAAACTTGAATAATATTAATGCAAATACCTTGAATAACAATTCTTAAAAATACCTTTATTATTGTTTCTGGGATTTGAATGGTTTGTATCAAGAAAACTTAGTTTTGAAGGTGCTCTGAGATCAGGGTTAGAAATAAGAGTTAGAAACCACTGGTGGTAGACTGCTATATAGATAAAATATTGTTGACTCAGATTTTTACATATGACCCAACAAATCTCCAAGATCTTTGCAAGATCACATGAATAAACTGATATTCAAGTTTTGTCACTGTTTGAGCATGATCCAGAATGCATCTAGTGAGCCTCAAAACAGCAAATTGAGGAATGCACGAGAGAGTGAGTAACTAAAAAGTTATGAACCAGTCACAAAAAGATTAATGTATATGCGGATTCCTTCTTTCGACCTCTATCTGTAACCTTGACTTTGGAAGCTTGGTCTTGTTGTCTATGTGCAACACACCACCCAGTGATGGTACAGATGTTATGTACCTTTCTTCTTGTTATCTCATCATTCTTCATATTAAAAAGGTATGGATCAGACACACAAAAGTTAATGGATGGATACATGGACAGATGAAGAGACAGCCAGCTCCTGAACATGATATACAGGTTTTCTTCTTGCGTGGTGTTGGGGGGGGAGAGAGGGAGGAATGGAAGTATAAATGCAATTCCTTAAGAATAATGGTATATTTTATGGTGGAGGGATATGTGTTTCCTGTGCTCCTCGGCTCTGACTGTTGGTGTATAAAATATCTACTTTTCAAGCAAGTGTGGATATGCAATGATGACAATTCAATTCGTCAATTACCAAATTAAATTATTCTCTGCAGCCTTTAGGTGGTTATAATATATAAATCATTCCATTTTCAACAAGTAGACAGTGGATTATCATTAAATTGCCCACAGAGAGCAGTTCCACCCCATTAATAACTCTAGTTCTGGAAAAATGTAAGTAATGAACAAGCAAACTTTCAGGCAACATACCCAGGATGGGGGTAAACCAGAGGTGTACTGTCTTAAATAATTTTTGTGTATGTTACACTTGTTCACCGAAATTGAAATATGTTACCTTTGTGGGAACTCCACTCAGTTTTAGACTCAAAAACATTGAGCTCGTTCCAATGAGAGGTCATAAGCTATGTTTTTCTGGCAAAATAAATGAACATTTTACTTGTTCAAGAATATTTATATTTCTTTCTTTCTTTATTGGTGTTTGAGGTCATTATCAGCATCTTTGGTTATTATTTATTTATTTATTGGTGTTTAAGGTCACATACTTATGCATGATGACTATATCATGACCCCGAGCATCGACAAGCAACTGTCAGCTCCTCAGCATTCTAACTCTGTTCAAGCTCTGCTCAAGCAGGGTTACAGCGGTTAAAGACATGTGCACCATCGAAGTGCAGTATGCCTTAGTACATGGCCTCATTGTGCCCCCATGCAGGTAACAAGGACAAAGTGCCTTATCCAAGGACACAACGCGGGTTGTCCCGGACGGGGATCGAACTCGGGACCTCTAGCATAGAAGTCCAACAGTCTACCACTGAGCTCCCTAGCATCTTTGGTTATATCAGGACCGCAACATAGGTATGAAGTCAAGTTTGGTCAAATGTTTATACCTATATGCTGCCCACTTTAGAGGACTTCCATCTAAGTTGTTGGTTCATGATACTATTTTACTAGTAAAGCAGAACTTGTTTACCACAGTAAAAATGCACTGATCCATTCCCAGATTTCCCTCGGGGTAGTTATTCAAAAAAAAAATTTGTGCAAGTGCCATTTACTCTTCATGTTAGGTAAAAGGTGAAAAAGTTGTTTATATCTTAAATAGTTTTGTGAAGTATGAAACTTTGTATTAAGCTGTTACCTATCAAATCAGGCGCATCCGTCTGCATAATTTACAAACTGAGTTGTTGAAAAAAGTTTATTTTTCAAAAAAAATCAATTCAACAAAACCACACCATGTGACCCTTCATTGAAATAATATGGTTTTGTTTTCAATTTTTTTAAAAACTTGAAAAAATAATAAGGCCATATAAAGTAGATCTTGTTTCTCAGGACAGGTTTTGTAAAACTGCATGCAGGCGGGTGCTTTTTATTTTATTTTTTATTTTAGTAATTATTTCTTTGCCATCAGAAGTTCATACTCTTGGTTTGTTTTATGTTTTAGGCCTCATAATCTACACAACTGCATGGGTACTGGTGTTTTTCATCTCTTGAATGCAACAAGGCAACATCTCTTGAGTGCAACAAGGCTTTCCAATGCTGTTGATGTTGCACTCGAGGGACAAATTTATCAATTTTATTACTTGAGTAAAATATCAGACATAAACCATTTAATTTTTATTTATTCAGGTTTGCATTGGTTATAAAAAGAGAGCAAGCGGCAACCAAAAGGACCATGCGGGAGGGCCTGAGAAACAGATTTTTAACTTTTTTAGGCCTAAGAATAATAAATTTTGATATCCTGTACATTGGGTTAAAGTCATAATCAGCATTGTTTTTCAGAAATGATGTGTTCCAAGGATAAAGCAAATATTCAACAACTCTGCATAAGAATGATATGCAATCAAGGCTGCATGCAATGAATGAAGGAAAAAAACAAAAAGAAGAATGCAGAATACTGATTACAATAACTGACTGAAGACCAGTTGTTTCTGTTGAACCATCAGGCGACAAAGGTTCTTCCTAAAACAACAGAAAGAACACAATTACTACAACAAACTAAGGGCAACATAGAAGTAAGAAACGAGCAAGAGTTCTAAGAAAAGAAAGAAAAGACTACATATCTAGCATTTCCAAATAGTATATATACCATGCCAGTCAAAATAAGCTGAAGAGTAACTATTCATTTAGTTATTTATTATGGTTTAATGACACTTTAGCAGCCAAGGTCATATCATGTCGGTGACAGTTTTATGGGTGGAGGAAGCTGGAGTACCCGAATAGAACAACTGAGTAATGACAAGCAGCTGCCAGCTCCCCAACATTGTAACTAAGCACTGCAGCACAGGCAGGGTTAGATTGGTTGAGGACATGCGCACCATCGACATGCAGTACGCCTTAGTACATGGTGTCATCGTGCACCCATGTGGACAATCAGGGTTAAGTGCCTTGCCCAATGACACAACGGAGAAGCTGAATCGATCGCTCAGACAGTCACCCATCCAAGGACTAACCGGGCTTGACGTTGCTTAATTTCAGTGATCTGACGAGAAAAGGTTACCGCAACGCCAACGTGCCCCCAGCTGAAGGCTAACTAATAGGAGTTAAAATTTCTAAAAACTGTTGTTGATTCTGATTTCTTAACTTGAGTAACCTTGAAATACCTGTAGGTCTCATATCTCCTTAAGTACCTATGGTTAGAATTTGTTCTATTCTACAGTCAGGGATACCAGAAGTAAATTTGCATGGTGGAGCTAATAATTTAAAAAAAGATGCAAGGTTGAGTTTCGAGGTTCTGGAAGTGCAAATATTATGTCATCTCTGAGTATTTCAAGACTTCAAATGATGTTTTACCAGCTAGTGACCTCTCGGAACTTTTTTGTGACTGTTTTTGCTGGTAATTTATCTATGCCTGCATAATTTTTGGCACAAAATTAAACTTCGTGGATGAAGATCAAACAATTTTTTGAATAGGACCCTTCAATGCTTCTAAATTCGATTTCATTCAAAATTGTCCCAGTGATTCAATTAGATTCGATTTGGGTGACATTGCTTCATAAACTTTCAAATCGATGAGATATTCTCACAACTGTCCCCTCCTCTTGACCTCTTTTATCATCAAATCTCCTTCATCTTACATGAAAAGCAGAGGACATTTGCAAACAAAATTCTTGAATAACTAATTTTTTCATTTTTTGTCTCAAAAACATAGGTTATGCCCTCCCTTTGGAACGAGATCGATGAGCTCGTTCCGAAGAGGTGTCATAACCTATGTTTCTGAGCAAAAAAATGAAAAAAAATAATGAATTGGTGATTTTTGTGAATAGCGCTTGCCAGTTTTGGCCATTACGTTGGGTAAAGCGTTAAGGAGGTTCCGCTTCCCAAAACTGCTTTGATTCCATTTCAGAAATATTCCACCTATTTTTTTATCAGATTTGTCTGCAAATTCAGTTGAATGCCATACTTGAGTGTTTAAGGTCACATACTTATGCACAATGGCTAATAGTGACAATTTTATGGGTGGAGGAAGCCGGAGGACCCAGAGAGAACCACCGAGCATCGACGAGCAACTGTCAGTTCCTCAACATTCTGACTCTGTTCAAGCTCTGCTAAAGCAGGGTTACAGTGGTTGAAGACATGTACACCACAGACGTGCAGTACGCCTTAGTATGCGGTGTCATCGTGCCCCCATGTAGGCAACTAGGATAAAGTGCCTTGCCCAAGGACACAACGTGGGTCGTCCCGGACAGGGATCGAACTCGGGACCTCTGGCATAAAAGTCCAACAATCTACCACTGAGCCACCACACTCCCAATTTGATTCAAATTCCTCATCTTAATTCAACTGGTTGCAAAATTTGAGATTTGCAGCACTCTATTTATGAGCAAAAGAGAGTTGAGTAGGATCTGTAATGATTTCTCATTGCTGTAGCCTGTACCTTGGAACCCTGTTAATTGAATAGCCACTTTGCCAGTGAAAAATATTCTCACCAACAAGATTATTCAATTAACAGGAATTTAGTCATTTTTTTTGTATTGTAGTGATAAACTAAACAATTATTCTATTATATCTTGTCTGACAGAGCTCATGATAATAGCAATGTAATGAGGACAAATAGGTCTGTGAAAAAGTGGAATTGAGTGGCTGTAAGGGTAAATCTTTGTCAGATTACAAGAACCTTTTCTTCAATTATGGGGAATTTCCTCTGTAACAAGAAATGGCACATTTGTACTGAAAGTATGATAAATAGTTTGGTGCTTGGATGTTATATGCCATTAACTGGGTTATGCAGTTAAGGGATACCCAGTTAGGTAGGATCCACTGTAATAGATCCAATGATGTTGATCCTGAACTGGAAATGGTTAATGCCGGGTACTTGCCCTATGCACAGCTGTATTTTTCTTTTTAGCAATGATTCGATCTAATAAAGATCGATCCCTGCAACTGAGAGATATTGGTTATTTTTCCCCTCTTAACCAAAAGGGCTACTTTCTGCTCCCACAGATCTTAGTTAAGCTGGGTGGGAATTGATATCCAGGCATGAAACTAGGATCTCAATATTTTCTGACATCTTCCACTTGTGCTCCCGGGTTGTTGATCATCGGTATGAACATGAAACCAAACATAATATACTTCTTTAAAACCATAATAAAAAGAAACAGGTCTGAAATGGTTGTTTATTATTATTATTATTTTAAAGAATTATTTTCAATTAACAAAAGTATGTCTTATAAAATAATAATAATACACAAATGTTTTTCGTTTACATGAATACTCAACTGTCATATACTTACATAGAACAGTCACTGTGGACTGGTCATAATCTGAACATGGGCTGTGATGTCCATGCATGCATTTACCAGGTAATAAAAATCATCATCAGCAAAATTTTAAATAATTAAATACAGGAATAATCATAAACAAGAGATTGTCACTCGGAAGTGACTATGCCCCTGACATGGCAATGAACTTGATCTGTGACCTTGACCTCCATCAAACAAGAAAAAAAAAATGTGTGCACATCATCTCCCAACATTATTTTCGAGAGAGTCTCCAGGTATTTTCCAATAAACTATAACAAAATAACTATACATTACAAAACAGATCTATTAGACGACCTATTGGAATAAGCTTGATGATATTGCTTAAAATACATTACAAAAAGTATTTCACCACCAATCTTAAGAAACAATAACTTGGATCCTCATATTGAAATAGACCATGAAAGCAGTCCAATCATTTTGAACTATGTAGTTCTTATCAGTTCTCTATGGAGTGTAGCCTGTGCTAAAGAAAATGTGAACAGACTCACAGATTTCCGCATGAGTGATGGCAATAGCTTATCTTGACTTTGTCAAGTTAAGGTAATAAAATTGACAGAACACCCTGATGATGTGCAGGGGAGCCCACTCAATTGAATATCTCTTAATCAAATGCCCCTGTTTATTGAATTTATCTTCGAAACCCAAAACCATTTACCATACCTTCAGTACAAATTTGACCTGTTAACTGCACTTATGTTATAGGGTAAACAAATTGAACAAAAAATCTTTGTGATGTAATTTGTTAAAAACTCTCCAGGCAATCACCAAATTCCACTTGTTTACAGACCTCTTTGGCCTCAATACACACATTTAGTTTAGTCTATTATATCTAGTTTGACAAGTTTCATGAGCTCTGTCAAACATGATATTATGGAATGAATGTTCAGTTTATCTCTAAAATACATAAGGAATGATTGTTTGTGACCACCAAAAAACAAAGGCCAAACTGTGTCAATGGGAATTATTTCACATTAAGCCCATTGACACAGTTTGGCCTTTGTTTTTTGGGGTTCATAACTCAAGAAATAGACAGAAACAAACGATCATTCCTTATAATTAAACCTGGGTTGCAATAAATTTAAACAACCTGGGTTGCAATAAATTTAAACACTCTCTACTTTATGGAGTTATAATAACTAGGCATTATACAGAGGCATCCTACCAAGTTACAATGAAATCCCTTCATAAATACGACCTGTAGACTGTGCTAATGGTTTTCGGGTTTTGGGCTCGGGCAGCCATACCGGTTGCCCGATCGCGACCAAAAGGGGACGTTCTCATCTAGACATGACCCCAAACCTGCATATGAAATTTCGTGACGATCAGACAAGAACTGCGGGGTGTAGCCCGTGCTAAAGGAAAATGTGAACAGACGTCACAGACGTCACAGACTCACAGACTAAGACTTCCGCATGCGTGATGGCAATAGCTTATCTTGACTATGTCAAGTTAAGCTAAAAACCAGGTTGCATCATGCTTCCTACTGAGAACTGAATAAACAAGTGTTTGACCACCGAGGTGGTATTAGTCCCCTATGGCGCTTTTGTGACATAAGGTGTTTTTGTCACAGAAGACACTAGAGTATATAAGCATCTTGGATTTTGAAAAAAAAATATTGAGCTTGCATAATCCCCTCACAACCCTTTACCCAGGTACCATATATGAAAGGTGTAGCTTGAACCATGTTGGAGGGAGGGGTGGTAACGTCGGAGGGAGGGGTGGTAACATAAAATAGAGAAAAAAGCTTAAAAAACACAACAAAAATGGCCGCCATTCTGCCATCTTGGATTTTGAAAAAGAAATACTGACTGTGCATCATCCCCTCAGAACCATTTATCCATGTACCAAATATGAAAGGTGTAGATTGAAGCATATTAGAGGGAGAGGTGGTAACATAAAAACAGACAGACAGACAAAAGGACAGACAGACAGACAGATGTTAGATTTTGAAAAAAAATATTGAGCATGCATAATCCCCTCACAACCCCTTTATCCATGTACAATATATGAAAAGTGCAGCTTGAACCATGTTGGAGGGAGCAGTGGTAACATAAAATAGAGAAAAAAGGCTTAAAAAACACAACAGAAATGGTTGCCATGGCACCATTTTGAATTTTGGAAAAAAAATATTGAACGTGCAACATCCCATTACAACCCTCTATCCATGTGCCAGATATAAAAAGTGTAGCTTGAACCATGTTGGAGTGAGGGGTGGTAACATAAAATAGAGAAAAAAGCTTAAAAAACACAACAAAAATGGCCGCCATGCCGCCATCTTGGATTTTGAAAAAAAAATATTGAACGTGCATCATCCCCTCCCAACCCTCTATCCATGTGCCAAATATGCAAAGTGTAGCTTGAACCATGTTGGTGGGAGGGGTGGTAACATGAAAATAGAGAAAAAAAACTTTAAAAACACAACAAAAATGCCCGCCATTCCGCCATCTTGGATTTTGAAAAAAAAATTTTGAGCGTGCATCATCCCCTCAGAACCATTTATCCATGTACCAAATATGAAAGGTGTAGCTTAAAGCATGTTGGAGGGAGAGGTGGTAACATAAAAAAACAGACAGACAGGCAGACGGACGGACGGACGGACGGACGGATGGACGGACGGACGGACGGACGGACGGACAGACAGACAGACAGACAGACAGACAGACAGACAGACAGACAGAGTGCAATCCTATAGTCCACTTACGGTTCCCGTAGGGGACTAAAAAGGCATAGTTTTCTAAAATTCTGTTTGAAATGACGACACATTTCACTGAAAGATGTTCTAGTGTCATTAAAAATTGAACTGACCAATGAATTTGCGTAAGTTAAAAGGAATGCCATAGGCCACACCCACACAAAACTTTAATCTTCTTTTCCACTTGACGGGAGGGTGATGTCATTCAAAGCATCACTGGGTTAAATTTAATTCTGATTTTGATCATTTCCTGAGAAATTGAAAACACAGTTGTTAAATGCGGAGTTCGATATAAACCTTGATGACATGAAGTTGGCTGAACCTTGTCTCAAAAAGAGTTCATTCAGGTTATTTGGAAATTGGAAAGTTTTGATTGCATGAGTTTTGTTTGTGGATGTCATCAACGTCAGTGATGTAGCGTTTTGTTCATGTTGACATTTTTGTGCACAAGAATTGTCACAAAGGACAGTGTTTGACTGACATTTTGTTTCTTTAAAGTGGGTCATTCCCTATTGTAACCTCGGACGGAACCTTCAATTTGATGTCCACTCATGCACATAATGTGTCTTAGTTCAACATCATGCATTCTCTGGATACCAGCTGCACGTAAACAGTGTGTTTGTTGTGCTACAATGCCTACATTTTGCATTTCGAGAAATGCCAGGCATAAATTTTGAGAACTGTTATTCTTTTACATTCTTATCAGTGAACCACATTCATTCAGTTGATGGTGAAAGGAGAGCACTGTGAAGTGTAGGTAGGTGGCAAATGTTTTTCAATCAGTCCAATCAGTTATATATCTTTATGACAGGTTGGTAACGATTATGACCATTACGTTTGATTTGGGTAAAATGATGAACGTAGATGATCATCTATTAATTTTAATTGCGTATAAAAGAATTAAACACAGAATAAAAAGCATGATAAGGATTTCATCGTTTATTTGATTTTATTTTCAAAGTATTTTTAAAATGGTGAGATAAATATTAATTACTTTCCATTTTGAAACAATATGAGCGTGCAGAGGTTATTTTCCATTCACACTGTGCAGCAAAATTTTAACGGCTGGCATTGGGGCGTGGTTTAGGGCGGGCCTAAATGTGTTTTTTACGGTTCATTGTGATATGAACAGAAAAAAAAACATTTAGCCAATCATTTTGCCTGAAAATGCAAAAACAGAAAAAAGGTTTAATTATAAGAAATTGACCAAATTCCTGTTAATTGAATACTCCACATTGAGAGGGTTTCAAAATCCTACTAAATGTCTTCTTTTGAACTTTTTTTCTATTATCAAGTCTAATGAAAGGAGACCTGGTGATAGAAGAGTTCAAGACATTTCCACTTCTGAAAACTATTTTGATTCAGTTTTGGAATATTCTGCTTTAATTTTTGACTGATTTGCTCAAACGCATGGGTTGCCGTTGAATTTATTACATGCCTGTTCTATGTAATCCCCAACACTAAAGCATACAGAAAATGAAAATCTGTGTATTTACAATACTCAAGTGGAGACTGGCGATATTTATGGTTGAAAAAAGGTGCAATAATTACAACTTGGAGAGCCATGAAATTTAATTTAAGATTCGATTTAATTCTGCCTGATTTGAATCGGACCAGCTCTAAGCTCTTAGTTAACCCTTTACCCAATGCAGACAGTATCAAAATTTATTATTTTAAATATCATTTTTTAATTTTTTTTAAAACATTTCAACAAAACCATATCATGTGACCCCTCGTTGGAACGAGCTTGTTCCAACGAGGGGTCACATGATATGGTTTTGATGAAATTTATTTAAAAAATACCATTTTTTCAACTGCTGAATTTGCATATTACGCAGGCGGATTCGGCCAATTTGTTGGGTAAAGGGTTAAGCCATTACCTAACCAGATCAGATGATCACATTTGCGAAGAAAATTTTAGAATGACAATAAATGTTTACTTTATATCTCAAAAACACAAGTTATAACCCTCCACTGTGCTCATTCCAATAAGGGAACAAAAGCTATGTTTTTGAAGCCAAAAAGATGAAAAAAATTGAGAGTTGATTTTTGTGAATAGCACCAACAGGTTATAGCTGTTATATTAGGTGATGACTTACTAAGATTCTAAGTGAGTAATTTTCCTACTTTACATGTCTGGTGAATCTGTCAGACCATAGTTCAATGCCTCCAACAAAGACATTTCTGTGAAGATGGAAACTACCAGAGAGTGGAAGTTCAAAAATCAAATGCATAATAGAGCAATATGTTTTCAAACAAAGTCAACAGAGGGCTGACCATTCTACAAACCAAAATTCTAAAATTGAAGATGTTTTGTTTAAGTCACTGAAAATATTTATTTATTAGTGTTTAAGGTCACAGATTTTTGCACAATAGCTAATTATGATGGCAATATGGAGATGGCAACACAAAGTCAATAGTGGGCTGACCATTCTTTAAATCAAAATTTTTGAATTGCAGATGTTTTGTTTGAGTCACTGAAAATATTTATTTACTAGTGTTTAAGATCACATATTTTTGCACAATAGCTACTGTTAATCATGATCACATGACCATGTCTTCTCCCCTTAAGCCATCAACTAGTTTCAAATTAGATGCAGAGATTGCTGTCATATCAGCCAAATCTGCCATGCTCCTTCATTTGGCAGACAGAGTTCCATGCATCTTCCAAGATACACTACATTACTCATCTGCCAAAATGCCTCATCCCAAAACATGCATCCACTAAAGAGGCTATATCAAACAGAGCCCAAAGTCATCTAATCCTCTGACAAAATTCACATACTGACTGAAACCGATTTGGCTAAACACCTCAAGTAACAAGATACAGGATCATTACAGACAAGATCCCTTTGAAGTCCATGGAGTTGTAGTTCTCATATTTTTGTAGTCCAAACCAATAATACATGCATAAAACTATCTGACACGAGGTGACACTGGCTGCTGAAAGTGTCATTAAAACCAAATAAACAACTAGATTGAAGCATCCCCATGCACAGGACATGACCGCACAGCACATAGACACAGGAGGTTGAAGAGCAAACTGTGATTTTTTACTCATACATGAGCAGTGTCTGTAAGACACATATGATGCACCCGCATAGTCTACCACACACAGAAACCACATACCATGCAGGGGAAATTCTACAAAAAAATGACTAAGTTCAATAACCTGTAATTTTGTGAAATATGGAAGCAAATCAAAATCCTGACAATATGCACACCTCTGGTATATGTACAAACATCCTGTGAAAGGAAAAGGTCCTAGCTTCAAAACTGTCAGAGGAGTTAGCCGGACAATCCACATACCATACAGGTGAAATTCTGCAAAAATTGACTAGGTTCAACACCCTGTAATTTAGTGAAATATTGAAGCAAATCTGCGACAATCCTGGCAATATGCACACCTCTGGTATATGTAAAGACGTGCTGTAGAATAAAAAAGGTCCTAGCTTGAAAATTGTAAGAGGAGTTAGCCAGACAAACCAAGTACTGTACAGGTGAAATTCCACCAAACATTTACTAAGTTTCCACAAAAAATTGACTGAGTTCAACAACCTGTAATTTAGTGAAATATTGAATCAAATCAAAACACTGACAATATGCACACCACTGATGTTCGTACAAATATCCTGTGAAATAAAAAGGTCTTAGCTTGAAAAGTGTGAGAGAAGTTAGCCAGACAAACAATGTACCCTAGATGTGGATGGACAGTGGATGGACAGATGGGCAGGGATAAAACAATATGCCCCCCTCCCCTGACTATTCGTCATGAGGGTATAAAAAAGAAGCCCCCAGGGAGTCATAGGCTCCCACCTGACAAAGTTGTGTGAAGGAGGATTCAATTAGCATCTGTGGCTAGTTAACAGAACAAAGGAATGCAGTCATATTATTATTTATACCTCAATTGTCCATGTCAGATGATTTTTTACCAGTAATGCAAAACCAGGAAGCCCAAATATCAGCCTAGGGACTTAACTTGAAGAAACTTGAATCTGACTCCCCTGAGGATGCTGTACATCAAATATCAATAGATTCTGGACCGCAAGTCTGAAGGATGAGGTTTTTAATGATTATACAATATATTACACTAAGTTAAAATAAGCTCAAATAAGAATCCAGGAACTTGAAATGAAAAAAATTTGAAATTCAGCACCCCTCCCCTTAAGATGCTGCATACCGATTATCATAAGATTCTGAATGGTGGTTCTAGAGAAGAAGATTTTAAAGAATATTCCCCTTTTGCAACAAGTTAAAATACAGGCTACAGGGAGCACAAATATTAACCCAGGGACCTTATTTGAACAAACTTGAAATTGCACCAGATTTTGACTGGTGGTTCTGGAGAAGATTTTTAAAGAATATGCACCATATTGCACTAAGTTAAACTTCAGGCTTCCATAGGAAGCCTAGCTAATCAAACCAGGGGGCTTGATAGCATTCCGAGAAGGGTACCATTAAAGCAAACTTTTATAATTGGGGATAACTGATAAACAATTTGGGATAACTTCAGCCAAAATATAGTCAGACGAGGTTGGAATGCAAACTCTTTTTGCTTCATTGTCCTCTGAGGTCAGAGACCCAAAATAATTTGAATCAGTTGGTAATCAGTTAGAAAATGTTCGAAATAAAAAAAAAACAGGCAATTTTTGGTCGAGTGCCGATTTACAAAAACATAACTTTGGACATTTTTTTGAAAATTTCCACAATACCCTAAATACGAATTAAAGCAGTGAATAATGACATATTATATACCAAAATAATGACAAAAGTATACAAAACACGAATTTATCAACTTTTTCAAAATTAAAAAATTTTTTTTTGCTTTTGATGACAAAGAAATTGCCAGCCCCATAAGTAACCGTCAGGATTAACAAGGAATAGATCGGTAATTCAAATGTCTGAGTTGTAAATAAAAGACTCTACACTCCATATTCGGTGAAAGCTTATTTGTCATTTCATCACCAATGTGGTGAGAATGCTCAGGGGAAAATGGATGACCACAAACTTTTGATTGAGTTTGGAAGACATGTTTGTTATGATCACATGGATTTCGGGCAAAGTTGGGAAATGATTTGATTTCCCAAGATCTGAAATTTTCAAACATTTCACTGCTGTTTTTGAATCTGGGAGGCAAAATAAGGTACATCTCATGATATATTCATAGGAAAATATTCAAATGACAATGTGATAGTTGCGGGATACAGTCCTTAGTAGCGCTGTTGAGTTCAGAAACTGGACAATGTGATGCAAGTGTCAGCAAGGAAGGGATTAAAATGCCACCAATTCGAACTACTATTATTTGGCTGGTGACGATGATCAAATCATAAAAGTGGAAAACTATATACGAAAACAAAAATATATTCACATCAACATACATTACAGTCCTCGCAACTGTATATTTCCGAAAAAAATAATTTTCTGTCGCAGAACTATATTAGTGATGTAAAGAAGGCTTGATGAAGTCTACTACGAAAAAAAGAAGACGAATGTCAAGGAAAATTATCAGAAAGGTTTTTTGCTGTTCACCAAATACAGTCAAGCCTCCCCAAAAAGCAACTACAGAAGGCCGATAGTTCCAAAACAAATGAAGCATACCAAATCATGTACATAAATGAATTGGAAGCAAGGATTTCTAACTTAGTGTAGCCGATTGATGAAAGTACTCTGCACGCAGGCCAGGTAATTTTTTGTTGGCAGCTGTCATTGCTCATGCAACCCCAGAAATGGACACAGATAATACCAAATGACGAAGTTTGGAAGTTTTCCCTTTTTTGGTGTATCAATTTCATCGTCTTTTACCAATATGACACAGATCTCATGCAAAATGGCACAGGATTGTGAGGGGTATGGTCACAGCAGACTCACAAAAGCCACATTGGACATTCTTCATTTTTCACTGATGTACTCTGTAATGACTCCATACTTGTTCTTCTGAACTGTGTGGATTTGACGCTTCGTGAACTTCATAAAAGGTAAACAAACACAAGAAAAATGGCAGCCCTTTTGAAATGTAGGCATCCTAAATTACAATTGGTCTCGCAGTCCGCTCCTTGCAAGAATGAGAAAAAGATTTCTCCAAGACTTTCAGGCAGTGCTTTCTGCCACATGTTAACGGTTCCATGGAAAATGAAAAAATTTAAAGTAATTTATATATTTTTTATTCTTACCAATGGCCCAGACTTAGCTGGTGCTAACTCAAAATTATCTAGGGCCAAACACAAATTTTGCCCCCCAATCCCCAAAATGTGCATGCAAAAACCGAAAATTAGAAGTCCTATCTGGTCCTCCATACATTTACTCTCCGTGCATGCGCAGACGCCAGGAAGTCACCAAAACTGGCACCCACATCATTCTTTGTAAAAAAGATTGTAATATAATAATTCAGCGGGGAGGTATGAGTGCCCAGTACTGCCCACTCATGGGAGGGCCATTCCCGTCTGGGCCATTGGTAAGTATAAATGAAAGTGTCAATGACACTGTAGCTCAACTTGACAAACTTGAACTTGGTAAGTTATAAATGAAATGGCAGAATTGAAGATCACTGGTACCAATGTTATTTGATGAAATTTCAACATAACAGCATTGTGTGTGCACAACGTCAGAGTAATCCATGCATTTTTAAATGTAAACTGTAAGACTGGCTAAAGGAAGAATGTTGATAATACACAAATGCAGTATGTTCAGAGGTTATTGTAAATGGCAACTTTTTTCACAGAAATGAATGCTAATCAATAGCTCTTATCTGAAGTTCTTGCCTAATGAGCACACCAAGTTCAAAAACAATCCTATGATAAATGTGGCCTGCAGGCCATGCCAAAGAATGTTGATGCACAAATGCAATAAATTCAAAGATTGTTGCTAACAGCAACAGTTTTTGATGGAAATGAAAAGGAAATCAATAGCTCCTATCTTTGTCACCCTGTATAAGCATACAAAGTTTCAAAACAACCTGAAAAAAAATGTATGTGCCCTCTGAGGCATGCCAAAGGAGGACGTTAATGCACAAATGCACTAAGTAGAAGGTCATTGCCCGTGGCAATGGGTTTTTTTATGGAAATTCATAAATATACCCTGCAGAGGGTGCAAAAGGGATAAGTTGATGCACAAATGTAGTAAGTTCAAAGGATGGTGATAACGACAATCATTTTTTATGGAAATGATAAAAAGCAATAGCTCACATCTAGAGGTCACATCGTACACACATACCAAGTTTCAAAGTGATTCGATCATAAATGTGCCCTAAAGGGCGTGTTAAAGGGAAATATTGAGGTCTGACTAAACTAAGTTCAAAGGTCAGCAGCAACATTTTTTGACAGAAATGGAAGAAAATCGACAGCTCCCAAATAGATGTCACCCCACACAAGCTCACCAAGTTTGCAAGCGATCCAATCATAAATGTGTCCAGCAGGGTGTGTCAAAGGGAAATATTGATGCTTAACTGCATTAAGTTTTTACTAAGTTCATTGAAGGTCATTGCCAGTGGCAACATTTTTTGACGGAAATCGAAGAAAATCGATAGCTCCCATCTAGAGGTAAAACCCAAACAAGCATACAATGTTTCAAACTGATCTGATCATAAATGTGCCCTGTAGGACATGCCAAAGGAATATATCGATGCCTGACTAAACTAAGTTCAAAGATCGTTGCCAGCGGCAACATTTTTTGACGGACGGAAATGGAAGAAAATTGATAGCTCCCATCTACAGGTCACCCCAAACAAGCATACCCAGTTTCATAGCAATCCAATCATAAATGTGCCCTGTAGGGTGTGCCAAAGGGAAATATTGCGGTCTGACTAAACTAAGTTCTAAGAACATAGGCGGCGGCAACATTTTTTGACAGAAATTGAAGAAAATTGATAGCTCCCATCTGGAGGTCACCCCAAACAAGCATGCCAGGTTTCATGGCAATCCAATCATAAATGTGCCCTGTAGGGTGTGCCAAATGGAAATATTGAGGTCTGACTAAACTAAGTTCTAAGAACGTTGGCCGCGGCAACATTTTTTGACGGAAATTGAAGAAAATCGATAGCTCCCATCTAGAGGTCACCCCAAACAAGCATACCAGGTTCCAAAGCAATCCGATCATAAAAGTGCCTTGTAGGGTGTGCCAAGGGAAATATTGAGGTCTTCTGACTAAACTAAGTTCTAAGAATGTTGGCCGCGGTGTGCCAAAGGAAAATATTGAGGTCTGACTAAACTAAGTTCTAAGAACATAGGCGGCAACATTTTTTGACGGAAATTGAAGAAAATTGATAGCTCCCATCTAGAGGTCACCCCAAACAAGCACACCATGCTTCAAATCAATCCAATCATAAATGTGCCCTGTAGGGTGTGCCAAAGGGAAATATTGTGGTCCGACTAAACTAAGTTCTAAGAACGTTGGCCATGGCAACATTTTTTGACGGAAATTGAAGAAAATCAATAGCTCCCATCTAGAGGTCACCCTAAACAAGCATACCAGTTTTCAAAGTGATCTGATCATAAATGTGACGTGTGAGGTGTGCCAAAGGAAACTGTCTGTACGTACGTACATACGCTGACAGACGAGAAGTGATGGCAATAGCTCAGCTTGACTTTGTCAAGTTGAGCTAAAAATATATAAATTACTTTAAATTTTTTCATATTTTTATACTATAACCAATGGCCCAGACTTAGCTGAATCGTAAAAAGGTGGAGAGCCTAGAACGTCCAAAATAGTTGATCAACATAAATCAAATCCTTCAATCCATGATGGAGGAATTTAGAATAAATAGAATTTTCATGTATGTCTCTCTATACCATAATAGAGGAGACGTATCCTAATATGGATTGAAATTATGTAAATTCTAAATCTGAGCATGAAACCATGATAATTGGGATGTAACGAGTTTCCAATTTTTAAGGCAAGTCTGGACTAAGCCCCAAAAATTAGGATGGCATATTTGAGAATGAGAGAAAATTGACCATAAACCTACGCCATACAATAACACTACAGCTGTATGCAGAATATAGTTACTGATAAAACAGCTTCCCTCAAAGTTACATACCCATTAAGCCAGAGAAGGGGTGAAAATGACCCCCCCCCCCCCCCCCCCCCCTTTTTTGAATATATCTTCAAAAGAAAGAGGAGAGAGCTCTGGAATCAATAAAAGCAGTACCAAAAAACAATATAAAGAAATATCGATCAGGCACTCAGGAATTAATTAATGAATAATAAATGGTGCTTAACACCACTTCACAAGCCAAGGCTATAGCGACGATTTTGGTAAATAATATTGTCCGCTACAAAATATGCACCACAGACGGCATACACAGGTACGACGAAATCGGCGATATAAAATATAACATACACATATCAAATTGAGATACATTGAAAAATCTCTGCAGAGAAAACACACTTCCAAGATCATCCACAAGTGGCCTCTGTACAATAAAATCCAGTAAGAACACTCTCCAACGTGTACTATCTGATATCTACAACCATAAACAAGTGAGAATATGCGATTTGAGAACTGACAAAAGACAGACCAGGATCTAGAAATGGAGGTAGGTATGATTAACAGGCTCCAACACGGACCGCCCCCGAAATATATAATAATTTCAAGGTCCACCAAAGCGATAGCCTAATAAAATATAGCGTGAGTGCATTAAAATCCAGCATGTAATCATCTAAAAAACAATAACTGGTTATGCAGCCACTGATGAACTCAAATAGCAGCAATTATGATGATTTTAATAAGCACTTGTATATAAAAAATCAAAAAATAATCACTGGAAACTAATGCAACAAAACTGCATATATGCCTATGAGGGCGCCATCCAACATGACCCAAATGCATAGTATGTATGTATTAAGATATATATACAAGACAAGAGTGTGAGTGTGGGGGGTGGGAGGGAATTCGAAGTTATGTCGAAACTTCCTCACCCACATTACTTAATCATTGCTGGTCCAGACAGCAAAAATATAGGAACCCCAAAGGCTCCCTCACGTCTAACAGACTCCCTTATGCCACTATGGGTGGAGAATGACGTGAAGAATAAAACTTCCCCTGAAGAAGGCGGCCCTCTCATGGAGGAAGCTTCTGGTGAATGTTCAATAACAGGCACTTGAGAAAACTGATAGGATATTGTGACGACAGATATATTAGTAGGAATCACACTGAGATTGTTTAATCTTAACGTAATCTACTGAATAAAATGAATTGAAGTATCCTACCATTCATTCCCATGAATACGGCTGAACGTCAACTGTATGTGCTCAAATGTCTAAAACTGGCGACACAAATGATGGAAACTATTGTTCCTGTGCGTCTCAAAATTAACTATCCTGGAGCAAAACAACATGCATGTTCGCTAATAATATAAATCCAATGATGTAGCGTAAACAACTTAGAAGTGAGTCTTCCATGGAAGACGTGTGTCGCCTGGCGTTTCAGACAGAATTCTAAGTGGAAAAGGGGCATAGCTCTGGAAAAAATACAGCGGATCAAAAAATAAAATAGGAGGTGCACAATGCCATTATGTGATAAAGAATCACTGAAAGTTTCATCAAAATCCATTCTTAGGTTAAAGAGGAGTGGCGGATAAGAGAAAGTGTGACACGGACGATGCGGATGACGCAAGATGACAAAAGTAATCCCTATATGTCGCTCCCCACTTCGTGGGGCGGAGACACAATAAGACATCATTTCTGATGAATATGTGATCTCCAAGAACAGAGGGTCCCAAGAACCCTGCATACCTAGTCTGTCGCACTCAGGGTTGTAACCCAATTTATGAACTCACGTCCGTCATAATTGAGAAAACCGAATCTGGCAGCTACAAAACCATTGAATAACAGCCCAAACTTGACCTTATGCTACCTGGATCCAGTAAAACAAAACAGGTCTAGAGCGAAAAACGTCTTCCAACTCCAGTTAAGAATACTGGAGGGGACGTGTGCGTAAGCAATCCATCGAAATAACATTCGTTGGTGCTCGGCACAATCCCATCCGACGCATAAAATCTTTCGCTGTTAATGTGTTTGATAGAAGACGAAAGCGAGTCTAACAACTGGCTAATTCGCTCTGTGAAACAACAAAAAGAACCTGCTTGTTGAAAATGAATTGTAGGATACGTGTATCCTATCATTCATCCCATGAGACATTATCTAGTTCATTCTTCAAGTGATCTTAAGAACTATAATTGCCGCACAGTCGATCATTCGAACACTCGCTTTTTCGACTGAATGATTATCCTAAATAATCCTTTTAGAGCCATGATAAACACGTTATCCAGTTCCAGTTAATTATCGGTTAGACCAAGCTCTAGAAGAGGCTCAAGCCACCGACTCAGGGGTGTCTGATCAGTAAACTTGAACAGACCTAAACCCCCTATCCAAGTGGCTGTATAGTCGATCCCTAAAGTAATTATAGGAGGGATACCTATACCATCGCTATGAGTCCTTATAGACGATCTGAGTCTAGGACATCCTCTCCTACTCTTTTCTGCTGTTGTTGGTCGATTAGAGTATTGATGCTTTCTTGTAGATTAATCCTACATTAATGAAAGCTTACCGTCAAAGACTTAGTGTCTGGAAAACTAGAGCGACCTGTAGAGAGTTTTCCACCTTGTCATATATTAAAGATGACGACGCAAGGCTTCGTCACATCAGAATAACTCCCACTTAACAACTGTTAAGACAGAGATATGTGATAAATAGGCCTGGAAAGAATTTTTAAAGAGGTACAAACGTCCACAAAATTCCTTTCCATATAGACGTTGCGTAACAGTACTTAAAAGTGAAGTACACAAGACCGTGAGTCTAAATTCGCTCTGAATAAGAAATTATCTTCTCAATTGTGTCCGAGCGAAAAGCGAAATGATGAAGGTAAGGTCACAACTAAGACCTTAGCCTGCTCATTCAAACACAGAGAAACTCTCAACACATCTTCCCCGGTCGTTTTTTTTAAATAAATGTGTTAAAAAAACGGTTAAAAATACAGAAGATGATAATAAGAGACCGTATCCCTTTCATCATCCGTCTAAATCAGTTTTAGAATCATGGTCAACGGCATCTAAACACGCAGATGACTGTACCGACCTAGCACCATCTGACAGCTCAAGTTTTAAGACTGATATTGAGTGCTTCTGCATTTGCAGGAATACTGCGCAATCTGTGACAGCAACTCTGATATGGAGGCCTGAGGAGCAGCGATCATGTATTGCTTATCTGCCGGCTGCTCCTGGGACAGTGTGTCCGAGATGGCTCTTAACTGCGGACATCCCGATAAATGAGGCCTCATGTCCTTGGCTACTAGATGGTGCAACTTCCTTGACAAAGAGTGGACCTATTGACAATGCAGACTAGATATCCGAAGTCACATAGCCAAGGTGCGGTCATGAGTGCTTAGTAGACGTTGAAGAAGCCAAATTATAGCCGACCCATGGCTGGCTGAGAATTAAACGGAGCGTCCCGGACAATAGGCATGTACGTAAGCTCCGAATGACGAAAGTTCCTACCAACAGCATCTTGCCCTAAATATTGTTAAAAGAGAAAGGGGTCTCCCTCTTGTTCGCAGTCCTGGGAGACCTAGCCGAGCATACCTCAGAACTTGCCGGCTTCCTTTTTCCATCGTCGCAGGGTGAGCATGATTGGATTTTATAGTGCTCGCTGCACCTTTGTTTCTCTCCTCGACCGCTATGGACATACCCGGCGTCGAACTACCCATATTCTGAGTAACGATACGCCGGTTGAGCTAGCTGGAGACAAGGTCGAAAAACCCTATATTCTAAGGTCTAGGCCCTTGTCTTATATCATTGAGCACTTTTGCCGCTAGCTCTGATTTACTATGTAAATGTGACACACCCGATGTCACGGTCCTCATATTCAGGAGAAACCACTTCACCACTTTATAGCCCTGTGCAATATTAAGAGCACTTTAGCCATTATGGAGAGGAAGCTGTAAGACTAGCCGACCCTGGCTGCCTATTAGACAGGACGTCCCGGACAGGAGGCATGGACGTAAATTCCGACTGTAACAAGTTCGTACCAACAACATCTGGCCCCAGATGATGCTGTAAGAGAGAGAGACCTCTCTCTTGCTCGCGGTCCTGGCAGACCTGGATGAGCGTACCTCAGAACTTGCCATCTTCCTCCTTCCATCATCGCTGGGTGAGCATGATTGTATATTATAGTGATCGCTCCACCCTTGTTCTCTCCTCGACCGCTACAGACATACCCAGCGTCACACTACCCATATTCTGAGTAACGATCTGCCGGTTGAGCTAGTTGGCAACAAGGTCATAAATCCCATGATCTGCGATCTTGTCTTATATCATTTAGCACTTTTGCCACTAGCTCTAATTGTATATTGCAGCATTGTATATTCCTAGCCCAGTGGCTTTTCGACCGTAGAGGAAGCCGTAAGACTAGCCAACCCCGGCAGTCTATTAGAAGGAGCATCCCGGACAGGAAGGCATGGACTTAAGTTCCAACTGACACAAGTTCCTACCAACAACCTCTGACCCCAGATGTTGTTGTAAGAGAGAGGGGCCTCTCTCTTGCTTGCGGTCATGGCAGACCTGGACGAGCATATCTCAGAACTTGTCTGCTTCCTCCTTTCTGTCGTCGCAGGGTGAGCATGTTCGATTTTTATAGTGCTTGTTACACCCTTGTTTCTCTCTTCGACCGCTACGGACATACCCGGTATCATAACACCCATATTCTGAGTGACAGAACTGCCGGTTGAGCTAGCTGGTGACAAGGACGTCTATCCCATGATCTGAGATCTAGGCCCTTGTCTTATTTCACTGAGCACTTTTGCTGCCAGCTCTAATTGTATATTGCGACAACAGAAGCACACTCTCTGACAGCGTCATGTAACCTCACCATGTTCTTGTTCCTCTGTAAATAGAAACTTAAACAAGAGGCCCCAAGGAGCCTTAATCGCTCACTGGCCAAAGTGGTTCAAAGAAGTATTTGGAGTCATATTCAGTTAGACATGGTTCATCAACACTACAAAGGAATGAAGTCATGAGAGACAAATTTTATGAAACTAGGGACATGGCTTGAACAAACGTGAATCTTACCCCCTTAAGGATGCTGCATACCAAATATCAAAAGCATTCATCTGCTGGATCTGAAGAAGAAGATTTTTAAAGAAAATTCCTCATTTTGAACTAAGTTATCATTCGAGCTTCCACTGTGAGCCCAAATATGAACCCAGGGACTTGGCTTGAACAAACTTGAATCTCACCCCCTAAGGATGCTGCATGCCAAATATCAAAACATTCCGACTGCTGAATCTGAAGAAGAAGATTTTTAAAGAAAAATTCCTCATATTGACTAAGTTATAATTCGGGTTCCCACAGGGAGCCCATATATGGACCCAGGGACTTGGCTTTAACAAACTTGAATCTCACCCCCGTAAGGATGCTACACACCATGTATCAAAACATTCTGACTACTGGATCTGAAGAAGAAGATTTTTTAAGAAAATTCCTCATTTCGAACAAAGTTACAATTCAAGCTCCCACAGCGAGCCCAAATATGGACCTACAGACATGGCTTGAATAAACTTGAATCTCCCCCCCCCCCCCCCCCCCCCAAGGATGCTGCATACAAAATATCAAAACATTCCGACTGCTGAATCTGAAGAAGAAGATTTTTAAAGAAAAATCCTCATTTTGAACTAAGTTATCATTCATGCTCCCAGAGTGAGCCCAAATATGGACCTAGGGACATGGCTTTAACAAAATTGAATCCCCCCCCCCCCCCCCCCAAGGATGCTTCATACCAAGTATCAAAACATTCTGACTGCTGTATCTGAAGAAGCTGCATACCCAATATCAAAAGATTCTGCCTGCTGGATCTTGAGAAGAAGATTTTTAAAGAAATTTGCCTGAAATGCACTAAGTTCAAATTATACTGAGCCCAAATATGAACCCAGGGGGCCAATTTGAACAAACTTGAGTCAGATCCACCCCACAATGTTGCATACCAAATATCAAAAGAGTCTGCCATCTGGATCTGGAGAAGAAGGTTTTTAAAGAAATTTGCCTGCTGGATCTGGAAAAGAAGGTTTTTTAAGAAATTTGCCTGAAATGCACTAAGTTCGAATTTGAGCTTCTATAGTGAGCCCAAATATGAACCCAGGGACTTGGCTTGAACAACCTTGAATCTCACCCCCCTAAGCTTGCTGCATACCCAGTATCAAAAGATTCTGCCTGCTGGATCTTAAGAAGATTTTTAAAGAAATTTGCCTGAAATGCACTAAGTTCAAATTTGGGTTCCTATACTGAGCTCAAATATGAACCCAAGGGGCCGATTTGAACAAACTTGAGTCAGATCCACCCCACAATGTTGTATCCCAAATATCAAAAGATTCTGCCTGCCGGATCTGGAGAACAAGGTTTTTTAAGAAATTTGCCTGAAATACACTAAGTTCGAATTCAGGCTTCTATACTGAGCCCAAATGTGAATCCAGGAGATGAATTGAACAAACTTAAATCAGATCCACCTCACAATGTTGCATACCAAATATCAAAAGATTCTGCCTGCAGGATCTGGAGAAGAAGATTTTTAAAGAAATTTGCCTGAAATGCACTAAGTTCGAATTTGGGCTTCTATAGTGAGCCCAAATATGAATCCAGGGGGCTGATTTGAACAAACTTGAATCAGATCCACCCCATAATGCTGTGTACCAAATATCAAATGATTCTGCCCACTTGTGCTGGAGAAGAAGATTTTTTAGTAATTTCTCTAATATACATAGGGTGCTATTGGAGTTATACCCCTATGGAGCCCCAAGTGGGCATGTCCATTTCATTTGAACAAACTTGAATTGACATATGGTAATGAACATCCATACCAAGTTTCGAGCAAATCGATCTAGTGGTTTCAGAGGAGAAGTCATTTGAAAAATGTTCACGATGCCGGTCGGATGACGGACAACGACGGATGGCAAGTGATAAGTTTAGCTCCCTTCAGTGAGCTAAAAGCTGGAGTGACTTTTTGGCGAGAGGACCAGCAGTGTCCCCTCGCCGCGAAAGGACCGGCGCCTCAAACAACAAACCATGACACCCGTCTCCAACGTTGACTAAATCTGACACATGTTGTGCAAGAATTAGTGGTAGTACATCGACTACAAGCAAGACAACAACCAAGAAAACAGAGGAAAGGTTTCCTTTTATTTGCCCTGCTATTTGAGAAATTTTATTACATAAAAGCTAAAATAGGTCGATTGTACTACCACCAAATCACATAAATATAAGATAACATTAAAATATATAATCAATGATATACTTACACCCAAAAGAAAAAATATTTCAAAACAAAATTTTTTGAAAGATTTTTTCTTATGTAAGAGCCCAAGTTCCCAAAGGGAACGATGAGCCCAAAAGAGCCTAAGTGTGGACAAAATTATAATAATATCCCCAAAAATAATTGCCACACTACCGGAATATTTTATGTTACTTACAACCGTTGTTTCCATAACAATAATAGGAAACTACCTATATAAATAAAGCATTGTCAACGTAAACAACTTCAGAATAAAAACCGGAAACAAGACCCCAAGCAACATGGCCCGAAGTCAGTAACAGAAATAAAACTATCCGATGTAAAGCAAGATCTTCAGCAGAAGAAAAAACGATACATCGGATGTATAATGCATGACCAAAATGCCTAAACACCCCAAGGGTGAAGACGTAACAATGGGGATGTACAGAATAATCTTCTGTATAAAACGTTAAAACTGCCAAGAAATTTTATAAAAAAATTTCAAACAAGCCAAAAAGCTTGGGAGTTTAACTGGGGGGGAATCAAGGGAGGGTAGGCAGTAGGCAAGGAATACTTAACCCTTTACCCATAGACGATATAAAAATTTATTATTTTAAATATCATTTTTTATTTTTTTTCAAAAAAAGTTCAACAAAACCATATTATGTGACCCCTCGTTGGAATGAGCTTGACGAGGTCGTTCCAACAAGGAATCACATGATATGGTTTTGTTAAAAATTTTTTGGAAAATACTATTTTTTTTAACTGCTGAATTTGCATATTACGCGGACGGATGCGACCGATTCGTTCGGTAAAGGGTTAACAAACAGTGGAAAAATCATTATCAACAATGATGACGTCAGGCCCATGTCCCGAAATTGGGGAACATGAACTAATTTTTATAAATATTATAAAATTACAGCCCTGAACGTTTCAAACCACCATTTCTTCCTTCCTTCATCCAGTTGTGTCCTTGGATCCACCAAATTAACCATTGATTTGTGTCTGGCATCATTAAAACTGAGATTTAAAAGCACAGATGTCAGTTTGATGTTATCTGACTAAAGGGCCAAACAAAGAATGATGTTGGCGCCAGTTTCGGTGACTTCCTGGCGTCTGCGCATGCACGGAGAGTAAATGTATGGAGGGCCAGATAGGACTTCTAATTTTCAGTTTTGCATGCAAATTTGGGGGATTGGGGGGCAAAATTTGTGTTTGGCCCTAGATAATTTTGAGTTACCACCAGCTAAGTCTGGGCCATTGGTTATAGTATAAAAATATATTAGTTTCCACTAAATCTATGTTTCATTCCAAACAAATTGGTTTGTAATTTATTGGGGTTCTTCCTTTCTGACCTTCTCTGGAGTTTGGAGAAAATTACCTGAAATTTGACCAAAGTTAGGTTGGACATCCCCTTAAGTAAATTGAGACTAACTTCGCAAAATAGGTCAGACTAAGCTGGTATGCAAACTACTTTCATTTTATTGTCCTGTGAGGTCATGCACCAAAAATAACCTGAATCGGATGTTAATCAGTTGGAAAAAAAAAGACAACCTTTCAAAATGTGCCAATTTGAATAAAAATAAAAGTTGAAGGGGCCTAACTCTTGAAAACACTAGTGTTGAGAGGTTAACCGAATATACAACTCGGTGTAGGTTATTTAAAAACACCGACCGACCTGAATGGGGGAGATAACCATCAGTTGGGACATGCGCGGTTATTTAACTGCATAATCTTAAATGCTGTCACTTCATGTTATGTGTTAAATAATGAAAGTGTCAATGACAGCTTAACTTGTCTGTGTGTTGTGTTTGATGAAAAGGATAATGTTCAATGTTTATGAAAGGAATATGAAATACGACAAGAATTGTGATAATTGGGAATATATTAATTTCTGTTCCCTGTATGCTATGTTTTTAATAACTAGAAGCACTGTCACAGTGCCGAAGATGCAACGATTCATGCAATGCCAATGATGTTTTAAAACTCGTTGGTGACAAAAAAACTTGTTAGTGACAAAAAAAACTTGTTGGTGATAAGTCCATAAATGTGACAGAAATTATCCGAATGACATGCACTATTGAGAGGGTGTAGACATCATGAAGATACACGTGCATACCAAGTATGGTGTCATTTCATCAAGTATTTTAGGAGTTATGGTGTTTTTTAAACTCGATGCTGACAGACCAACCGACATACCGACATTGCCACATATAGAGCTGCTCGTCGCAGCTAAAAATAATATGAGGTGTATACTGTACTAAAGAGCTGAGGGGTGGGTTAATGTGGACCTCAGAGTTAATGTATGTGGCCCTCACAGTTAACGTATGTCAACAAAAGTTACCAAGTTACAGTGAAATTATTCCAAAACGAGTCATCCTATCAAGTTACATTGAAATCCCTTCATAAATATGGCCAGTACACTGTGCTAAAGGTTTTTGGGCTTCAGGCCTGTGAAGCCACGACGGTTGACCGATTGCAACTAGAAGGGCACGTCCTCATCTCAACATAAAACTGAGTCATTCTACTAAGTTACAATGAAATTCCTTCACAAATACGACCTGTAGTCGATACTAAAGTTTTTTGGGTTTTGGGCTCGGGAAGCCATCATGGTTGAATGATCGCAACCAAAAGGGGACGTTGTCATCTGGGCATCATCTGGAGTGATCCTACGAAGTTACAATGAAATCCCTTCATAAATATGACCTGTAGACTGTGCTCAAGGTTTTTGGGCTTTGTGCCCCTGAAGCCATCACAGTTGACCAATCACGACCAAAAGGGGATGTCATCATCTAGGCATTATATGGAGTCAACCTAACAAGTTACAATGAAATCCTTCCATAAATATGACCTTTTGACTATGCTAAAGGTTTTGGGCTCGGGCAGCCATCAAGGCTGAATGATCGCGACCAAAAGGGGACGTTCTCATCTAGACATTATTTGGAGTCATCCTACCAAGATAAAATGAAATCCCTTCATAAATATGACCTGTAGACTGTGCTAAAGGTTTTCGGGCTTTGGGCCCCTGTAGCCGTCACAGTTGCCCAATCAAGTCGAAAAGGGGACGTTCTCATCTAGACATTATATGAAGTCAACCTACCAAGTTACAAAAAAATCCCTTCATAAATATGACCTGTAGACTGTGCTAAAGGTTTTCAGGCTTTGGGCAGCCATCATGGTTGAATGATCGCAACCAAAAGGGAACATTCTCATCTGGGCATCATCTGGAGTGATCCTACGAAGTTACAATGAAATCCTTTCATAAATATGACCTGTAGACTGTGCATAGGTTTTCAGGCTTTGGGCCCCTGCAGCCATCACAGTTGACCAATCACGACCAAAAGGGGATGTCATCATCTAGGCATTATATGGAGTCAACCTAACAAGTTATAATGAAATCCTTCCATAAATACAACCTATAGACTATGCAAAAGGTTTTTGGGCTTGGGCAGCCATCAAGGTTGAATGATCGCGACCAAAAGGGGACGTTCTCATCTAGACAATATTTGGAGTCATCCTACCAAGTTACAATGAAATCCCTTCATAAATATGACCTGTTGACTGCACTAAAGGTTTTCGGGCTTCAGGCCCCTGTAGCCGTCACAGTTGCCCAATCACGTCCAAAAGGGGACTTTCTCATCTAGACATTATATGAAGTCAATCTACCAAGTTACAATGAAATCCCTCCATAAATATGACCTGTAGATTGTGCTAAAGGTTTTCGGGTTTTGGGCTCGAGCAGTCGTCATGGTTGACAGATCGCGACCAAATTGGGAAGTTCTCATCTAGACATTATACAGAGTCATCCTACCAAGTTACAATGAAATCCCTCCATATTAAATATGACCTGCAGGCTGTGCTAAAAGTTTTTGGGTTTCGGGCTTGGGCAGCCATCACTGTTGACAGATTATGACCAAAAGGGGACGTTCTCATCTAGGCATTATACAGAGGCATCCTACCAAGTTACAATAAAATCCCTTCATAAATACAACATGTAGACTGTGTTAATGGTTTTCGGGCTTCGGGCCCCTGTAGCCATCACAGTTGACCAATCACGTCCAAAAAGAGACGTTCTCATCTAGGTATTATATGAAGTCAACCCACCAAGTTACAATGAAATCCCTTCATAAATATGACCTGTAGACTGTGCTAAAGGTTTTCGGGCTTCGGGCTTGGGCAGCCATCATGGTTGAATGATCGCAACCAAAAGGGGACGTTCTCATCTAGACATTATTTGGAATCATCCTACCAAGTTACAATGAAATAACCTTCATAAATGACCTGTAGACTGTGCTAAAGGTTTTCAGACTTTGGGCTCGGGCAGCCATCATGGTTGAATGATCACAACCAAAAGGGGAATTATCATCTGGAGTGATCCTACAAAATTACAATGAAATTCCTTCATAAATATGACCAGTAGACTGTGCTCAAGGTTTTTGGGCTTCGGACCCCTGTAGACATCACAGTTGACCAATCACGACCAAAAGGGGATGTCATCATCTAGGCATTATATGGAGTCAACCTAACAAGTTACAATGAAATCCTTCCATAAATACAACCAAAAGACTATGCTAAAGGTTTTTGGGCTTGGGTAGCCATCAAGGCTGAATGATCGCGACCAAAACGGGATGTTCTCACCTAGATATTATTTGGAGTCATCCTACCAAGTTACAATGAAATTCCTTTGTAAATTTGACCTGTAGACTGTGCTAAAGGTTTTCGGGCTTCGGGCCCCTGTAGCCATCACAGTTGCCCAATCACATCCAAAAGGGGACGTTCTCATCTAGACATTATATGGAGTCAACCTACCAAGTTAGAATGAAATCCCTCCATAAATATGACCTGTAGACTGGGTTAAAGGTTTTCGGGTTTTGGGCTTGGGCAGTCGTCACGGTTGACAGATCGCGACCAAATGGGGAAGTTCTCATCTAGACATCATACAGAGTCATCCTACAAAGTTACAATGAAATCCCTCCATATTAAATATGACCTGCAGACTGTGCTAAAAGTTTTTGGGTTTCGGGCTTGGGCAGCCATCACGGTTGACAGATCATGACCAAAAGGGGACGTTCTCATCTAGGCATTATACAGAGGCATCCTACCAAGTTACAATGACATCCTTCATAAATACAACCTGTAGACTGTGCTAATTGTTTTTGGGCTCGGGCAGCCATACCGGTTGACCAATCGCAACCAAAAGGGCACGTTCTCATCTAGACATGATCATAAACCTGCATATGAAATTTTGTGACGATCAGACAAGAACTATGAGGTGCAGCCTGTGCTAAAGGACAGACTAACAAACTTCCGCATGCGTGATGGCAATAGCTTATCTTGAGTTTGTCAAGTTAAGCTAAAAAGGGCGGAAATCACAGAAAAAAAGTAGAGCTTGGTAGGCCTAATTAATAACTTTTTTGGTCCCATAATATAATTGTATTTATGTATTAAATAAACTTTCGTTCGAATGACAAATGAATGAAATGATAAAATCACCCCATTCAGTGTGAGATTGAAAGCACCACCTGATTTTGGACAAAAATAAAACAAACATCAAATTACCAAAATGACCACACACTTCACTTGAATGCAATATCCAAGCATCTGTTGGCCACTGTCGGTAATTTCTATGTATATGTTTGAATGGAATAAAACAAGAGCGCTCGTATCGCTGAAGCAATACAATGTCCCCTACCAGACTAATGAGCATTAATAATTATTATACAAATGTTATAACCTAGATGTGATCAGCATGAATTCCGTTGAAGCATTTCAAAAAAAGTCCAGAAAACTGATATTTTGGCGCTTTTCCATATTTCCAAGGGCCATGACTCACACAAGAATAATGCAATCAGCATGAAACTCAAACTTGATCTGTAAGTCATCGTTCTATAGTAGGTTACCATGAATGAAATCATTCGGTTGAAGCATTTCCCAAAAAAGTCTGGAAAACTAAAGTATGACTGACAGACTAACTGACAGACTGAAGGATGAACAGAGTACAAATGAAACTTGATCTGTAAGCCATAGTTCTATAGTAGGTTACCAAAAATGAAATCATTCCGTTGAAGCGTTTCCAAAAAAAGTCCGGAAAACTAAAGTATAACCGACAGACTGACTGACAGACTGACGGATGGATGGACAGAGTGTAAATGAAACTTGATCTGTAAGTCATCGTTCTATAGTTGGTTACCAAAAATGAAATCATTCCGTTGAAGCGTTTCCAAAAAAAGTCCGGAAAACTAAAGTACGACCGACAGACTGACTGACAGACTGACGGATGGATGGACAGAGTGTAAATGAAACGTGATCTGTAAGTCATCGTTCTATAGTAGGTTACCAAAAATGAAATCATTCCGTTGAAGCGTTTCCAGAAAAAGTCCGGAAAACTGATATTTTGGCGCTTTTCCATATTTCCAAGGGCCATAACTCACACAAAAATAAGGCAATCAGCGTGAAACTCAAACTTGATCTGTACTGTCATCCTTCTATAGTAGGTTACCAAAAATGAAATCATTCCGTTGAAGCATTTCCAAAAAAAGTCCGGAAAACTGAAATTTTGGCGCTTTTCCATATTTTCAAGCGCCATAACTCACACAAGAATAAGGCAATCAGCAGGAAACTCAAACTTGATCTGTAAGTCATCGTTCTATAGTAGTTTACCAAAAATGAAATTATTCCGTTGAAGCGTTTCCAAAAAAACTCCGGAAACTGATATTTTGGTGCTTTTCCATATTTCCAAGAGCCGTAACTCACACAAGAATAATGCAATCAGCATGAAACTCAAACTTGATCTGTAAGTCATTGTTCCATAGTAGTTTACCAAAAATAAAATCATTCCGCTGAAGGGTTTCCAAAAAAACTCCGGAAAACTGATATTTTGGTGCTTTTTCCCATATTTCCAAGGGCCGTAACTCACACAAGAATACTGCAATCAGCATGAAACTCAAACTTGATCTGTAAGTCATCATTCTATAGTAGTTTACCAAAAATGAAACCATTCCGTTGAAGCGTTTCCAAAAAAACTCCGGAAAACTAAAGTGTGACTGACAGACTGACAGACAGACAGACTGACAGAAGGACAGACTGACGGATGGACAGAGTGCAAACCTATAGACCCCTCCGGCGATGCCAGTAGGGGACTAAAAAAAACAGTTGTACACTATACTTGCACCAATGACATTTTCAAGACTGCAGTCCAAGATTCAGAGCTTTCAGTATCAATACACGAAACTCAAAACGATATTCACTAATTTTCATGACCTTTAACACCAAAAGTAAAACACTGTATCTGTAAAATGATCACTTTATCAAATGTGGTTTCTTTTGCTAAGCTGGAACTTCCCACTTGTTCCGCATTTATACTGTCCGATATATTTATTTTTACATGTATATTTGAAAGCTTGAACCTCAAAATAGGTTTCAAATTCACAGTTGAAGTCCGATAAAAATTAGGGTTACAATGACCTAAATGAGTGACTTTTAGGGTCGGTATAATTGTTTAGAGTCAGTGGGCCGTACCCCAAACAAGGGGATTTTTTTTCTTTGGCCTGACATTTCACAACATTACACCTTCAGCATTTTTTTACCAAAGGGGGGGGGGGGGGGAGGGCGGGAGGGGGTGCTGCCAATGCTATTCAACTGTATATCTAGGATTCTGTGAACAATCTTCACTGTCTTCTGGATTAATGGCTCACTGTACATGTGTTGCACTATATCTAATCTCATAATTCAGAGAGACCGTACTTGCACTTTGAACTTTTATTAAAATTAATATTTGGGAAAAAACCCAAGAGTTTATAGTGTTGAATATTTTTCTCTAAAAAAAACGAAACGGAAACTGAGTCAACTCTTTTTTTTTAAACAAGAGGCCCCATGGGGCCTGAAGAGCTCACCTTGTTGTACAGAACACGATATAAACAGAGTCCAAGAATGAATCCACATTACGCAACCCATCTCCATTGGATACACTGTCAATCCCTCAGGAGTGACTAAAATAGTCCAAGAATCAAGCCTTTTCTTCAGTTGATAATAATGTAAAAAGTGGTGCTCCCCTATGAAGCCCCTTCATACAACCTATATGGATTAATCTTGGTTACACACCTCTAAAGGATACTGAATACAAAATTTCTAATTCTTCAGCTTCATGGCCAATTCCAGCTCCCATAGGGAGCCCAAATATTAACCCAGGCACTCGATTTAAACAAAGTTGAATCTGACACCCCTTGAGATGTTGTATACCAGATATGAAAGCATTGGATCTGAAGAAGAACATTTTTAAAGAAATTTCATCATACTGCACTAAGTTAAAATTTGGGCTACCATGACGAGCCCAAATATTAACCTACAGACCCGATTTGAACAAACCTGAATATGACCCCCTTAGAGATGTTGTATACCTATACCAAGTATGAAAGCATTCTGACCGGGTGATCTGAAGAAGAAGATTTTTAAAAATGATCCTCCATATTGCACTAAGTTAAAATTTGGGCTTCCATAGGAAGCCCAAATATTAACCTAGGGACTTGGTTTGAACAATCTTGAATCTGACCCTCATAACAATGATGTATACCAAACATTAAAAGATTCTGACTGGCAGTTCTAAAGAAGAAGATTTTAAAAGAATATTACCCATATTGCCCCAAGTTAAAAATTTGGGCTCCTGTAATATTTCTATTTTTAGCTCCCGGGGTTCCCACAGAGATCCATGAATCGTTTTTTTTGCATGAGTCAAGTACTTATGACCCAATAATATCACATACCAAATTTAGTTCAAATCAGACCATCGGTTCAGAAAATAGAAATTTTGGGCAGGGCCAAAAATCTTACCCCTCCCATTACAAAGCCAAATATTGCTTCACGAACTTTATTTGAACAAACATGATTCTACACCTCAAAAGGAAGCTCCATATCAAATACCAAGTCACTGTACCAACTGGTTCATGAGAAGATGATTTTTAAAATATTATGAAGCATTTTCCCCCACCCCCTCCCTATGGGGCTGGGCATGTTGAGTCGAATACAAAAATTCAATGCCCCTTCGGGACCATCAGTCACACAAGCTTTCACTTGAATTGGACCATTGGTTTTTGAGGAGAAGACCAAAACATGGTGTTGAAGTATGACAGACGGCGGATGGACGGAAAGCCAGATGGACAGAGAGCAATTAGATAAGCTCAGCTTGAATGTTAAGGTGAGCTAAATGAAAGTGTCAATGACACTGTAGCTCAACTTGACAAACTTGAACTTGGTAAGTTACAAATGAAATGGCAAAATTGAAGATCATTGGTACCATTGTTATTTGATGAAATTTCAACATAACAGCATCGTGTGTGCACAACGTCAGAGTAATCCAAGCATTTTTAAATGTAAACTGTAAGACTGGCTAAAGGAAGAATATTGAGATGCAAATGCAGTATGTTCAGAGGTTATTGTAAATGGCAACTTTTTTCACAGAAACGAATGCTAATCAATAGCTCTTATCTAAAGGTCTTGCCTAATGAGCACACCAAGTTAAAAAACAATCCTATTATAAATGTGGCCTGTAGGCCACGTCAAAGAAGAATGTTGATGCACAAATGCAATAAATTCAAAGATTGTTGCTAACAGCAACAGTTTTTGATGGAAGTGAAAAGAAAATCAATAGCTCCTATCTTTGTCAACCTGTATAAGCATACAAAGTTTCAATACAACCTGATAATGAATGTTCCCTCTGAGGCATGCCAAAGGAAGATGTTAATGCACAAATGTACTAAGTAGAAGATCATTGCTTGTGGCAATGTTTTGGGGTTTTTTTTTTTATGGAAATGCATAAATATACCCTGCAGAGAGTGCAAAAGGGATAAGCTGATGCACAAATGCAGTAAGTTCAAAGGCTGGTGATAACGACAATAATTTTTTATGGAAATCTAGAGGTCACCCCGAACACACATACCAAGTTTCAAAGTGATCCGATCATAAATGTGCCCTGAAGGGTGTGTTAAAGGGAAATATTGAGGTCTGACTAAACTAAGTTCAAAGGTCAGCGGCAACTATTTATGTCTGACTAAACTAAGTTCAAAGATCGTTGCCAGCGGCAACATTTTTTGACGGACAGAAATGGAAGAAAATCGATAGCTCCCGTCTAGAGGTCACCCCAAACAAGCATGCCAGGTTTCAAAGCAATCCGATCATAAATGTGCCCTGTAGGGTATGCCAAAGAGAAATATTGTGGTCTGACTAAACTAAGTTCTAAGAACGTTGGCCGTGGCAACATTTTTTGTCGGAAATTGAAGAAAATCGATAGCTCCCATCTAGAGGTCATCCCAAACAAGCATACCAGGTTTCAAAGCAATCCAATCATAAATGTGCCCTGTAGGGTGTGCCAAGGGGAAATATTGTGGTCTGACTAAACTAAGTTCTAAGAACGATGGCCACTGCAACATTTTTTGACGGAAATTGAAGAAAATCGATAGCTCCCATCTAGAGGTCACCCCAAACAAGCATTTCAGGCTTCAAAGCAATCCGATCATAAATGTGCCCTGTAGGGTGTGCCAAAGGGAAATATTGAGGTCTTCTGACTAAACTAAGTTCTAAGAATGTGGCCGTGGCAACATTTTTTGATGGAAATTGAAGAAAATCGATAGCTCCCATCTAGAGGTCACTCCAAACAAGCATACCAAGTTTCAAAGTGATCGAATCATAAATGCGACCTGTGAGGTGTGCCAAAGCAAATTGTGGACGTACTTACATACTAACATATGTATGTACATACGCCGACGGACGAGAAGTGATGGCAATAGCTCAGCTTGACTTTGCCAAGTTGAGCTAAAAAACAAGTAGAAACCGAAAACGTGGAAAAATTTCATAACCTCCCAACACTAGAAAACACTGGGTAGTCGAAGCTGATATGCATTTCACTGAACCATCTAGTGAACCCACATACCAAAAATATTTGAAATCCATTGGTAATTGTTGAAATTAACGCCCCAGACAACTTTTGGTCATATTCTGACTTACTTGAAAAATTCTAAGTTGAAGGGACATAGCTCCTATAAAACTGGGTGAGAAATGCTGGTGTGCGTACTCGTTCCACTTAAATATCTTGTAAGCCAACACACCAGAAATATTTGAAATCCCATGATAATTGTTGAAAGTTTTGGTCATATGCTGATTTACTTGAAAAATTCTAAGTTGAATGAGCGTAACTCCTGAAAAACTGGGTTGGTGAAGCCGATATGTAAACGTGTTCCACTTTAACAGGTTGTGAGCCCACATACCAAAAAATAACAAAAATCTGTTGGTAACTGATGAAATTAACACCCCTGAACAACATCTGGTCATATGCTTACTTGAACAAGAGGTGCACATCAGAGATGCAGGCATCAGGTTGTGGCTACTTTCTTCATGTACTCTCTATTGAAAATCAGAAATGTCACCACATTGAGCTAAAAGTTAGTAAAAATTCGGACCGGGCAAGTTTTCGAACTCACTTGAGATATTACTGCAAAAGACCTGTATGCCAAATATTAGTCAAATCTTGTTTGTTCGAGTTATTGCACTAACGAGATCAAAATTCATAAAAATTGATGAATCGAGATCCATAATTCTGCAATGAAAAATCGAGCCGGGCTAGTTTTCGAACTTGATTGAGATATTAATGCGAAAGACCTTTTTTTGTGCATGAATCAAGCATTTATGACTCAATAATAAATTGGTTCAAACTGGCTCATGGTTCAGAAAGTTAAAAAATTTATAGTAATTTATATATTTTTTATACTTACCAATGACCCAGACTTAGCTGATGCTATCTCTTTAAATTTCAGGGCCAAACACAAATTTTGCCCCCCCCCCCCCCCCCCCCCCCCCCAATCTCCAAAATTTGCATCAAAATCCAAAAAAAAAACATGTCCTATGTGGTCCTCCATACTTTTGTCCACTGCGCATGCACAGTGTCAAGGAAGTACCGAAATTGGCACCAAATCTTCATTCTTATGACCAGTGCCTGGTAAGTTTTATATAATCAGCAGGGGGGTATGAGTTCCCAACTCATGGGAGGGCCCCGTCTGGGTCATTGGTAAGTATAAAAAATATATAAATTACTATAAATTTTTTAACATTTTTATACTGTACCAATGACCCAGACTTAGCTGAATAGAAATAAGGCTGGAGGGCCTAGGACATAAAGGAAAATCCAATAGGCTCAATTACAATGAAAATTACCTCAAATGCGAAATCTCCCTAAAGTGAGAAATAATACACGCGTTCGGGGCGTAATTGCTTTACCTCCCCCCCCCCCCCCCCCACCAAAGAGCGTACCTTATACAACATATGCCACTTTTGCAAGATCTCGCTAAAGTAAGAAGTGATACACACGTTTAGCCGTAGTTGTTTTACCCCCCCCCCCCCCTCCCCCTTCTCCACCGGAGTAATGGAGGGGCCTAAAAAGAATCCCCATCCCTCTAACTGTCTCTGTCTGTTCGAAAACCTGATTATGCTATATCATACGCCTCCAATTATTGTGGAGTCAACTTTACACAATCAGTGTCTTGGTCCATTCCAATTACCTAACGAAATTATAGAGTTATTGCCCTTTGTGTCTTGTTATGCCAAACTTCACGAAAAGTAGACTCGGATCTAAACAAAATTTGATATCTTTTTTTTTTTATCTTTATGTAAAGTATGGACATTTACTTGGTTATTGGTATCTGTGGTTGCATTCTGCAAAATTCCGAAGGCGGCTTTGGATAGCAATGACTGGGTGAATGTCCATATGATTATTCGAACAGTGAACATTGGACTTTAATAAAATTTGATAAAACAGCCTTGTATTAATGCTGATTTTGATAAGATTTTGATAATAATGATCGTGAATTGTCGCAAATTGAGTTAATGCTTTTTGTGAATTTCGCCTTACTATAATTTTTATACGAAATTAGAAAGCAATCATCAGACTACAGGACATACAGCGTAATAGTAGAGATAGATCGCGTCTTTTAAAAAATCCCCACTTATGATACTTCATGTGTTTGCATCTGAATGATTTGAATCTTGTAACCATAATCTTCCGCCCAGCTACTTGGACGAAAAGTTCAGTTTCTTACATATATATAAATGTTGTACTCCTTTCAGCCTAGAAGTCACACGAATGTACAATTTCTTTGACTTCATTTCCCGGAAAAGGAAGGGGCTTTTTCCAGAATCTGTATAATAATTGTTTGTCATGTGTATATATCTGTCTTACGTTCCTGACATCAAAATGCTCTTCCACGTACAATACAATTTTTTCTTATTAATAATCATGCCTGGTCTAATCCATAAATTGATTGTTCATACCTCTAAAAAGGGCCCACATAAATGTGCTTTCGATGATCTGTTTGACCAACATGGCTAACAATGCTACATTTGATGAGATCCAGAATGAGGATATTTTTGATTTTATCTCTAAATTCAATGGTGCACTCTCCGGAGACAGCGAGGACATGACCCACCCTTTTGCTATGGATAACAAACTGTGCA
Source organism: Pictodentalium vernedei (assembly GCA_031216915.1). Taxonomy (NCBI): domain Eukaryota; kingdom Metazoa; phylum Mollusca; class Scaphopoda; order Dentaliida; family Dentaliidae; genus Pictodentalium; species Pictodentalium vernedei. Next base: position 140,910 of record JAUFNR010000073.1, read on the forward strand.
AGTACTATACACCCGAGCAATTCCAAGATAATATATCGGGCCAAAGTAAATCTCTCTCCCTCTTCAATATAAACTGCCGTAGTCTAAATGCGAATTTCGAAAATCTCCGTAATTTATTGTGCGATCTCCAGTCGGATAGAAACTTTTTTGACGTAATAGGTCTGACTGAAATATTTAACCCCAAAGCTCTCTGCCACGAACTTGAAGGCTATCACCCTCTTATTTGCAACACACGACCCGACAGTGATGATGGAAGAGGTGGTGTAGGTTTATTTGTAAAAGATAATTTGTCCTTCAAAATACGCAGTGATCTCTCAGTCTTTATCCCTCATGTCTTTGAATCATTATTCATAGAAATCACTGGCAAAAATAAATGTATAATTGGTTCCATCTATAGACCTAATACTGCACCAAAAGCAGATCTCGACCTTTTTCTAACTGAATTAACTCGACTATTGGATGTAATAAATGCCGAAAATAAAAGGGCTTATCTCATGGGCGACTTTAATATTGATCTCCTAAATTTCAACACTCATACAAAGACCAATTCTTATATAGATTCTCTGTTCAGTGCAGGATTCATGCCAGTTATCACAAGGCCAACGAGAATAACGGACACTTCCGCAACACTAATCGATCATATATTCAGCAACAATCCTACCCCATACGAAACAGGAATTGTAATTACTGATGTTAGCGACCACTTCGCAACATTTTATTACGAGTTCAAAAGCAACTGCCCTGTTCACTCAACTCAAACCATGAAACGTGTGTTCAAAAGGACAAATATTAATCAATTTAAGCAGCTTTTACCGGAATGCCACTTTTCGGACGTTCTTAGTATAGAATGTCCGAATGGAGCGTATGATCTTTTCCTCGATAAATTTTATTGTCTCTTCGACAGAGCGTTCCCACTGGAAGTGAGATCAACGCCACAGAAGTACATAAAACGTGAACCATGGATGACACGTGGCCTCTTACAATCCTCTTTCAACAAAAATAAACTGTATGCTAGAAAGATAAAATCCCCAACCCCCCGAATCATCACTGAATACAAAGACTATTGCCGGATTTTCAACCGACTTAAAAGAACAAGTAAATCTGGTTATTACACCGATACCCTACTGTCAAATAAAAATAACATTAAAAAAACCTGGGAAATTTTGTGTAAACCAATCAGCAAAACTGAACAAACCGCCACACTGCCGTCTTCCTTTCATGCTGACAATGATGAACTAACCGACCCTAGTCTGATTGCCGATAGATTTAATACCTTTTTTGCAAGCATAGGTAAATCAATCAGTGACGAAATACCTTCATCAAACCGTCATTTTTCGGATTACATTGGCAACATCAATGCGGAATCTTTCTTCATATCGCCCACAAATGTACAGGAAGTAATTCTCTGTGTTAATAGCATTCGCGGAAAGGCAACTAAAGATGGTGATAACTTGTCGACTAAGCTTTTAAAAGAAATCATCTTCGAGGTGGCTAATCCGCTAACTCACATAATTAACCTCTCGTTCTCTACTGGTATAGTGCCAAATAAAATGAACAGAGCCAAAATTATATCTATTTTCAAATCCGGCGACCCCCATGTATTCAATAACTACCGACCCATTAGTATTCTTCCGGCATTCTCAAAAGTACTTGAAAAATGTATGTATTCTCGCATATCCAGTTTCTTAGATGACCAAAAGACTGTATACCAGTATCAATTTGGGTTTAGAAAGCATCATTCAACCATACATCCTATACTTCACCTAATAAATAATGTTGCTGAAGCAAACGATAAAACAAAGAAAGATTGAACTCTTTCGATTTTCCTAGATTTTGCGAAAGCTTTCGATAGCATTGACCATAACATTCTTCTAAAGAAACTGGAATTTTATGGCATTAGAGGGTTAGCTAATTCCTGGTTTAAGGATTATCTAACAGAAAGAAGCCAGTCTGTTTCTTTCCATAATGAGGTATCTGACAGTAGAAAGATCACAACAGGTGTACCCCAGGGTTCTATCCTCGGGCCCATTTTATTTGTACTATATATTAACGACATCAGCAAATCGACTTTGTTAAAAGTCTTGTCGTTCGCAGATGACACAACAGCGCATGCAGCTGGCAATAGCGTCGATACTCTTATAGAAAATACAAACTCTGAGTTATATAGCATAAGTGAGTGGTGCTCTGCAAATAAATTGGCTCTAAACGCTTCTAAAACCAAATTCATGATATTCCACTCCCAAAATGATCCATATAGTGCGATAGGCAAGAGCATATCATTGAATAATACGAATATTACACTAGTGGGTAACCATCAAGAGGAAACGACATTTAAGTTTCTCGGTATTCATATGGATGAAAATCTCAAATTCAAGCAACACATCTCCACCGTATGCTTGAAAATTGCCAGGGCTACTTTTGCCATAAATCAGGCTAAGAAATTCCTTCCCCGAGTAGCTCTACGATTATTGTACTTCTCTCTGATCCAAAGTCATTTAATTTATGGGATACAAGTGTGGGGACATGCTGCAGCCACAAATAGGATCCTTGGTCTGCAAAAAAAAGCTATTCGAGCGATAACGAAACGATCCTATACTTCACACACCGATCCCCTTTTCAAAAGCTGTGGTATACTAAAATTCAGAGACCTTTATACACTACACAGTCTCCTGTTCATGCATGATTGGTTTAATAATAAACTACCCGAGTGCTTCGATAACACATTTGAAATTTATACAAACCCATCTGGCATGAATACTAGACAGTCTGGAAATATACGCACACGAAAACCCAGAACTTGCTTCTCGGCCGAACTCCTGTTCCATTCTTTCCCGCGGATTTGGAATGACACCGAACCATCGGTCCAGCGTCTCAATAGATGCCAATTTAAGAAGGCGATAATAGACAAGGCTCTAAATTCATACCATTCAGATGTCTCTTGTAATAACCCTTCCTGCCCAGATTGTACTTCCATTCCGCCTGGATCTCCACACCACATCAGATTTCAACACTCCAGAAACTAGGCTTTGATGATTAGACCATTAAATTGTTGAGCAATTACTGTAATACAATTTCACCAATACTTTGGCCCCTTACCTAGCGCAATAGTCGTGTCTGGCCTGCACTGTTTGGAAAGATCGCACTGTGTGGGTATTATTCGTTTCTGTTCTTGCCTCCGGAACAGGGCCCATGGTTTATCACTGGAGTAAGCTCATTTAGTCATTACGCTGAGTGCCATGTCGTTGTCCCTGAGGCTAGAATTGAAAGTCAAAGGACTGATAAGAAAATAAATGGAAATCCTATCTAAGAGTGTTTCTTGTGAAAACAGTGTTCTGTTTGCGCTGGGCTAGTGGTTAAATAATTATGTATTAAAAGTTCCCCTCATGAATCCCGTAAGGATGCAAATTGTTTACAATTTTGATGTCAGGACTAATTATCTTTTAATATGGGAATGGCAGGAAGACAGCCCCCAGGGATATGCTGTTCCCATGCAGTTTTACATTTATTTCTGTACATTTCTGCAAGTTGTTTATTATACTTCATGTAAACGTATACTGCAAATAAACTTCATTTCATTTCATGTAAACAGAATTATCCCCTCAAGGAGAAAAGGAGAAACAGGATTTACATGTATCTTTCTTGTTTATACAAAATAAGAAAGACACAATACCATTCCGTAATTGAGCACAAAAACATCAATGATCTCTATTAACATTCAGTATAACCCATTATACTAATTTTTTTAAAGGAAAGCCAATAAATAAAGATAGTCCAGAGAATGAGACTCTTTATACTCATTTAAAAGTATCCGAGGATTGTATATTAACGCTCGTATGACATGTGACATATACAACTGCTTCACACCGAACTACACTTTAAAAATATTACACAAATGAGAAAAAACATTAGCTTTACATTTTAAAACCATCCCAGCACCGACTCGGAATTACTGACTCCAGAGGGGGTATTCCCTTGCTTTTCACTATAAAGCAGGTGATATAAGGGAACACTATCCCTCCCGCCCCCCTTCCCCTCCCCCCCCCCTTCCCCTTGCTCTGTGTTAATCACCCCAGAACGAAAAGGGCAGCAGGACAAAGTCACTGCTGGAACAGAAAGCCTGCATAACTATAGTTGCAACTGTTTAGAGGACGACATTCTGAGAAACAGATAACGGACCTAAACAATGCAGGTCGCCAGAAAGAGACTCAATATTTCTAAGGTATATATTCGTGAATGTAGAAGGCTGAGACCAGTATGCAGCCTTCATCAAATCGGTAATAGCAATACTATTAGCATAAGCCCAAGATGTAGATAGTGCCCTCACTTCATGCGCCGAAATCTTAAGCACAGACTGCTGAGTAGAAGATAATTTTTCATAAGCAGTAAGAATAGTCAATTGAATCCACCTTGAAATAGAATGGACAGTAATGTCCCTTCTATTAGGCAGCAGAGACAGAAAGAAATGTTTTTGTCCCTTTCTGATAAACTCAGATCTACGTTTGTAAATACGCAGAGCTCTAACTGGACATAGCAAAGGCCAATGGCCGTCTGAGGACGGAAGAGCCTTAAGACAATACGTTCAGGGTACTTATTAGGAGCCTGATTCTTAGCCAAAAATTCAACATTAGTAGTTAAAGTAATAGTATTACCAACACTACGATAGTGAGAATCATCAACAGATAGTGCATGAAGCTCACTAACTCTTCTAGCAGAAGAGAAGGCTAAGAGAAAAGCTGTCTTATAAGATAAGAATTTGAAGTCTACCGTGTCAAGGGGTTCAAATGGCGTATCTTTTAGCTTCAGAAGAACCCAAGCTCAATTCCACTTAGGAATTAACCTAAGGGTTCTAGGTCTATTTATCGAAAAGTTTTTAACTAACTTAGATAAAGAGACATTAGATACAATTTTTAAGCTATCATGATGAGCATAAGTATCCAATAGCATAGACCTATAACCCTTAATAGTTATTGGCTGCAGTTTGATCTCGTCAAACAAGGAGACCAAAAAATTAGCAATGTCATGAATGGAGGGATCATAAATATCAACAGAATGATCCCTACACCAACGAGAGAAAACCCTCCACTTAGCAGCATAATTTAGCGAAGAGGAGGTCCTCCTACAGTTAGAAATTGCATCCACTGCTCGTCCTGTAAAATGCTTGCCATGCAAGAAGGACCGCACAACGGAAATATGTGAAGGTTGAGACCTTGCGGGTTGCGATGCAGTGTGCACGATTTCCCCTGGAGGAAGCTTCCGAGGAATGTCCGACAACAGACACCTGAGTAGATTTATCCATGGTCTCTGGGGTGACAGAGATGCTACCAACAGAATCTTGAAGTGAGATTGCTTGATTTTTAGCAATATCTGTTGAATCAATAGAGCTGGAGGATACGCGTATCCTATCATTCCGTCCCAAGAGATCGAGAGAGCGTCTACTGCGAACGCTTGAGGACCTGGGCATGGCGACACATACGTCTGCAACTGATTGTTGAGATGCGTCGCAAACAAGTCTATCATAGGACAATCCCATTGGTAGCAAATCTGATTGAATACTCGTTTGTTGAGAGTCCATTCTGATGGCAATATACGACCTTTCCGAGAAAGGGAGTCCGCTAGAACGTTCAGACGACCTGGAATATGACGGACCGACAGAAGAACCTGATGGCCTAGGACAAACAGAAGGATTCTCTCTGTTAAGTTGAACAACGGAATGGAATGTGTGCCTCTCTGGTTCCGAATATACGCTACTACTGTCAAATTGTCAGATAGAATTTGAACATGTGAATTCTGAATAATGTTCATCCAATGATGTAGCGCAAGCCAAATTGACATCATCTCTTTGATGTTTATGTGCTTGTTTAGGAACTGCAGATTCCAAAGACCCTGCCACCTCGAATCTGTTGGGCTCAAAGTTGCGCCCCAACCTGTTTGACTTGCATCCGTCATAATCGTAAAAATCAGATCCGGCAGTTGCAGTGGCACTCTCTGAGTTAACCACTGAATATCTGCCCAAGTCTGAATCTCTTGTTTTACTTGTTTGGACAAGACGATATTCGTTTCGAGCGAATGAATCTTCACACTCCAATTCTGAGTAAAAAATATCTGGAGTGGACGAGTGCGTAGTTGCTCCATCGGCAGCTCCGCACAAACCTATCAGTCGCATGAATTCTCTCGCTGTTACTACATCTGAGTGAAGATGAAAGTGAGCATAACAACTGACTAATTTTGCTCTGGGTAATGGCAAACGAACCAGATTGTTGTGCGTCTCGAAGTTCATTCCCAAGTGGATGAATGACTTGGACGGAACTAGATCCGACTTCTTTTCGTTTACTATGAAACCGAGACGTCGGAGTAGTTGTTGCAGACTCTGAACATTATTCTGAAGCATTAATCTGTTGCCGTACCTCTGAAGAATGTCGTCCAAGTGGGCCGACATTACCACAGACGAATGAGCTCGGAAATGAGTCATTACCGAGTTCATTATTCGAGTGAAGGCCCAGGGCGCTAGATTCAGAAAGAAGCACATTGCTCGGAACTAATAAATGACCCCAGGACAGCAAAGTGAAGGTACTTTCTGAATGCCGGATGTGCCATGACGTGAAAGTACGCATCCTTGAGATCTGTGTTTGCAACATAATCGTTCACTCGAATGCTCGCTCTTACTGATCGAATGGTCTCCAGAGAAAATTTTGGAGCCACAATCAGCTTGTTTATCCAGCTTAAATCTATAACTGGACGGAACGAGCCATCTGGTTTTGGAACCAGGCACAGGTGACTGTAGAAACTGGGAGATTCCTGGTTTTCCATGACCTCTATTGCGTTCTTCTCCAGAGGAGATTGGACTTCCGATAAAAGCGAATCTCTCTTCTGAAGGTTTGACGGAAGCTGAGTCCAACGTGGACTTCGTGTTAACGGAGGTTTTTTCCTTGAAGGACAGTTTTAGACCTTCCGAAATAACCCCCGGAACCCATGGGTCGTCCGTAATTGACAACCAATTGATTAAGAATCTTGACAGACTTCCGCCCACTGGAGCGTAATAGAGGTTTTGACAATCACCTCCTGGACCTGCGAGGCTTGCGGGAGGAGAAACTACATCCTCCCCGACCCGTACCTCTACCAGTCGACCTAGGGGCACCTGACCAGTTGTCTCGGCCAGCATACGACCCCTACCTGAGTCGCTACTCTGACAGTCTCTGGAGTAAGACATAGAGGCTATCTTAGATCCTCTATAGGAACTTCCCTTGGACGTAGTCGCCCCAGAAGTCCCTGACTTACTCCTCTCTGCTGAGTCCGTTATTTTTGAAACAGACTTAAAGATTTTACCTTAGTATCCACTCTTGTGGATGAAGCCAGGGCAGCATCACATCTGACTAACTCCAAATTTGCCACTGAAAGGGCAGAGTTATACATGGAAAATGCTATGGCCCTCGAAAGAACTCTCAAGGAAGTTTGAACCTCTTGGAATTCTTTTCCATCGAGACGTTGTGATAACGCTCTGGTAAGGTGATCTGCGTAAGATAAGGCGTCTAAACTGGCTCTGTTAGATGAGATTGTCGTCTCCAATGTACTGGAGAGAATCGACTTAGACGCTGGCAATGACAACTCCAAGTCTTCTGCCTGGTCGTCTAAACGCAGAGGAACTCTAGGCACGCCCTGTCCTGCCGTTTCAAATCTATTTCTACTGTTGATGAACAGCAGATGTAGAGCATGAGACGATAAGAAACTGTATTTGCCAGTCTTAGAGGCTAGCTTGAATATAGCGTCATTCAGAAGTTCAAATGTCCGGGAGACATTTCTGGACTGGGACGGAAACTCAGGTGCGACATCCTTATTCCAGCCGAAAAAGTCTGTGTTCAGTGACGCTATCAGTCTCTTATCTGGTATCACAGCACTCTGGTCCGGAGGAACAACTTCTGGAAGGTGTTGCCGGATGAAATCTACGGCCACCTTATGTTGTTCAGAAAGGGAAAATTCCAGCTCCGTTGATTCCCTTTCACCATCCGACTGGACCACATGTGAATCTTGTCGTCCCTTTCTGACTCTGCAGGGGAGCGTACCGACCCAGCTTCCTCAGACAGTTCCTGATCTGAAAGAGTTTCTGAAGGTTGCTGGGATGCTGCAATGAGTTGTGCTATCTGTGATAACAAGTCCGTCATGGAGGCCTGTGGAGCCGCGGTCTTACGTAGTTTAGCCGCTGGAAGCTCCTGGGACGTTAATACTTCTCTTATGCGAACATCCCGACTGGTAAGGCCTCGTGTCCTTGGCTACCGGATGGCATGACCTGGTCGACGTGGAATCCCTGGTCGGCTGGATATCTGCGGTCACGTAGCCAAGGTGCAGTCGTGTGTGCTGACGTGTGGATGAGGAAGCCAGTAGACTAGCCGCGTTGGACTGTCTATGCGACGGAGCGTCCTGAGAAGGAGGAGTGAGCGTATGCTCGACTGACGAACGTTACGTACAACAACATCTGGGCCCAGATGTTGCTGTAAGAGAGAGGGACCTCTCTCGCTCACGGTCCGGGTAGACCTGGACGAGCTAGCTACCGGACTGTCTGGCTTCCTCCGTTCCGTCATCGCTGGGTGCTCGCAACACCCGATCTCCTCTCCTGGACCGCAACGGACGAACCCAGTGTCACAACACCCATTTCTCGAGTGATTGCTTGACCGGGCGAGCTAGCTGGCGACAAGGTCGTCAATCCTACTAAGGATCTAGGCACTTGTCGAATTTCGTTGAGCACTTTTGCCGCTAGCTCTTCATTTAATTGCAACAACGGAAGCACACTTCCTGAAGACATCACAGAAACATCACCCTGTTCTTGTTCCTCTGAAAAAGAGACTGAAAAACTAGAGTGACCCTGTGGCGAGAGGACCAGAATGGACCTCTCACCACTAACAATATACCGTGACAGACGTGTCCAACGTTTGTCATCCCAACTGCCACACACTGAGCAAGAATTAGTGCGAGTACATTGACTACAGCATATACAATGAACATGAGAATCAGAGGAAGACTTCCTCGATTTACAATTTGAACAATATCTTTCATATTTGGAAAAATATTAAAACAGTCGTCGTACTCGCACTAACCCTTGAAAAACAAAGATACATAATAATAACATAATCCATTACAAAAATTTTGAAAAATAATTCAAAAGAAAAATTTTTTCGAAAAAATTTCAAGATGAGCCCTAGTTCCCAAAGGGAACGATGAGCCCCAATGGATCCCAAAAAAGGCTAAGTGTGGACAAAAATTTTAAAACATATCTAAAAATTAATGCTACACTTACGGACAAAATAAATGTATCTGGCTATGAACAGAACCTAATAGAAGACAAGGAATCACTGTCAGAAGTAACCGTTGACAACGTAAACAAAAGGAAACAAAAACCGGAAACAAGACTCCAGGCACTGAAAATAGGGCCTGAAATCAGTAACCAATTTTAAACTCTATCCAATGTAAAACAGAAACTTCCACAGAAGAAACTGCAGTACATCGGATGGTAGATGCATGACCAAAACGCCTAAACACCCTAGGGTGAGGACGCAATCATGGGGAAAACAGAATAAACATTCTGTTACTGTGCTAAAAACTCCCAAGAAATTTCAGTAAAAAATTTACAAAAATTATGCCAAAAGCATGGGAGATTAGCTAGGGGGTATCAAGGAAAGGGAGAGAGGAAACACTGAACAAACAGTGGAAATTTCATAGCAAGAATGAAAACATCAGGCCCATGCCCCGAAATTAGGGAACATGACATAATTTTGCATACAAATTATAAGTTACAGCCCTGAACACATCCTTCCACTGTTTCTTCCTCTCATCCTCTTATTTCATCCTTAGATCCACCATTTCTTTCATGATTTTGTGTCTGGCATCATTTTAACTGAGATTATAAGCACAGATATCAGTGAGCTGTTACTAATTGAAGGGCCAAACAAAGAATGAAGATTTTGCGCCAATTTCGGTACTTCCTTGACACTGCGCATGCGCAGTGGACAAAAGTATGGAGGACCACATAGGACATGTTTTTTGGGGATTTTGATGCAAATTTGGGGGATTGGGGAGGTAAAATTTGTGTTTGGCCCTGAAATTTAAAGAGTTAGCACCAGCTAAGTCTGGGTCATTGGTACAGTATAAAAATATCAAATTTTTGGGTGGGGCCATATATCTTTCCCCTCTCATAACAAAGGCAAATATTGCCCTACAAATTTTGTTTAAACAAACTTTATTCCAAACCTCAAGCAAAAGCTCAGCGTCAAGTCATTGTACCAATCGGTTCATGAGAGATTTTTTTTAAATTTGGGAGCATTTTTCTCCTTATCGGGTTGGGCAAGCTGATTTGAACAAAATCAAAAAGATGCTGTCAGAGCAAACAATCACCTCAAATTTCACTGAAATTGGTTAAGTGGTTTTGGAAGAGAAGTTGCAAGACTCGTGGAAAACCATGTTCATGAATGATGGATGGAGAGTGATCATAATAGCTCATCCTGACTTTCAGTCTGGTGACCCAACATACAAGACCTGTATTACTGACATCGACTGAAAATATTTTATCAGGATTTTGGTACTGATTTGTATCATTCACAATAACAATTTGTGTGATCCAGTCAAGCTAGATCTTTGTATGACACACAATCACTTTATTGAGACTGTCTGCACTGTTGTTGATCTTTACCAAACTATGTGTGGTACACACTCCATTTGAAGGTCAGTCAAGTTTTGCTTATTTTTTTCATTAATAACCCAGTCTATGAAGATAATGCAGAAGAGTTCTGACATCCCAATCAATTCCAGAAGTGACAAAACAAAGTGTCTGAGAAGGATGTTATCAAAGTACGACAAAGATGACTTAGATGAACGTCCCAAGAATGGATCATGGCCTGATCATTCAAAAGAATAAACCTCATGAGGCCGGTTTCAAATCAAAAGCATTTCTCTGAGTAGGTAGATTTTTCTTTGGAAAGTGAATGCTGGGTATTTTCTTGATGTTGTGTGCTTATGAATGACAAAGTATGCCTTCTTTGCTTCTATACTGGCAATGCAATGGTTACTGCTAATCAACTTGTTTCAAACTTGAAGCCGATATTGCTGTCATATCAGCCAAATCTGCCATGCTCGTGTATTTGGTGGTTAGAGTTCCATGCCAAGATGCACTACATTACACATCTGTCAAAATGCCTCTTCCCAAAATATGCATCTGTTAAGAAGAGACATGAAAAGACAAAAGACATGAAAGTTTCCACGAGGAGCCATAACACTTTTACATTGAAAATGTTCAGCATGCTCAGGTCGAAAATGGATTTGAATTGACTGCTGCTTTTAGGCTTCAAACCCATTGAGACTCAAGGTTAGGGCTGTCACGATTAATTGATTAATTGATCAGTCATGCCGAAATCAATTAGTATTTTTCGCAGTTGAAGAATCAGTAAATTTTACGCCGTTTTAGACGTTTAATAATTAAAAAAAAATTGATGAAAAACTATTGTTTCTAAAGGTAAAAGGTCAAGAATGTCGATGTTAAACCTGAAGAAGCTGTTAGAAGCATTTGTCTTTTAATTACTTTCAAAGCTTTGATGTTCTGAACTGTCAGTGTAATAATCAAGAACGGTCAGCAGTTGCGAACTTGCGAAGTTCACAACTGACGACTAGTCTTAATTATTACATTGACGGTTCAAAAGTTCAGAACAGCAAAGCTCTGAATGTACCTAAAAGACTATCATCTTCATTGTTTACTTGAGGTAGGTCAACTGACTTGAACTTCATTTTTACTGACTTCAAAGAGAGGGAGAGTGGGGGGGTCATCTAGGTATGATTAATCAATTATTATCGATTATTTGAAATGATTAATCGATTCCTAAATTAAATGAAAGTGTCAATGACACTGTAGCTCAACTTGACAAACTTGAACTTAGTAAGTTATAAGTGAAATGGCAAAATTGACGATCAATGGTACCAATGGTATTTGGTAAACTTTCAACATAACAGCATTGTGTGTGCACAACGTCAAGAGTAATCCTTGAATTTATAAATGTAAACTGTAAGACTGGCTAAAGGAAAAATGTTGATACACAAATGCAATAAGTTCAGAGGTTATTGTAAATGGCAACTTTTTTCACAGGAATGAATTCTAATCAATAGCTCTTATCTAAAGGTCTCGCCCAATGAGCACACCAAGTTAAAAAAAATCCTGATAAATGTGGCCTGTAGGTCATGTCAAAGAGGAATGTTGATGCACAAATGCAATAAATTCAAAGACTGTTGCGAACAGCAACAGTTTTTGATGGAAATGAAAAGAAAATCGATAGCTCCTATCTTTGTCATCCTGCATAAGCATAAAAAGTTTCAGAACAACCTGATAATGAATGCACCCTCTGAAGCATGCCAAAGGAAGATGTTAATGCACAAATGCACTAAGTTTGAATGTCATTGCTTGTGGCAATGTTTTTTTCTCTTTTTTATGGAAATTCATAAATATACCCTGCAGAGAGTGCAAAAGGGATAAGTTGCTACATAAATACAGTAAGTTCAAAGGCTGGTGAAAACGACAATAATTAAAGGAATTGAAAATAAATGCGACCTGTGATGTGTGCCAAAGGAAATTGTGGTTGTACGTATGTACGTATATATGCCGACGGACGAGAAGTTTTTGCAGGGTCAGTTCCAGCTCCATGCTTTGTCAAGTTGAGCTAATAAATGTGCCCTGTACGGTGTGCCAAAGGGAAATATTGTGATCTGACTAAACTATGTTTTAAGAACGCTGACCGCAGCAACATTTTTTGATGGAAAATGAAGAAAATCAATAGCTCCCATCTAGAGGTAACCCCAAACAAGCATGTCAGGTCTCAAAGCAATCCGATCATAAATGTGCCCTGTAGGGTGTGCCAAAGGGAAATATTGAGGTCTTCTGACTAAACTAAGTTCTAAGAATGTTGGCCGTGGCAACATTTTTTGATGGAAATTGAAGAAAATCGATACCTCCCATCTAGAGGTCTCCCCAAACAAGCATACCAGGTTTCAAAGCAATCCGATCATAAATGTGCCCTGTAGGGTATGCCAAAGGGAAATATTGTGGTCTAACTGAACTAAGTGCTAAGAACGTTGGCCGCGGCAACATTTTTTGTTGGAAATTGAAGAAAATCGATAGCTCCCATCTAGAGGTCACCCCAAACAAGCATACCAGGTTTCAAAGCAATCCAATCATAAATGTGCCTTGTAGGGTGTGCCAAAGGGAAATATTGTGGTCTGACTAAACTAAGTTCCAAGAACATTGGCCACGGCAACATTTTTTGATGGAAATTGAAGAAAATCAATAGCTCGTCGAGCTCGTTCCAATGAGGGGTCATAACCTATGTTTTTGAGACAAAAAGCTTAAAAAATTAATTATTCAAGAATTTTTTTTTCAAGTGTCATCTGCTTTTCATGTTAGGTAAAGGGTTAAGGAAGAATAGGCCACATGCCTCTGGCGTGTGAAATATTCTCTCTCGAGAATGCCTATTTGGGCACAATCATCTCAAAGCTCGGCAATATTTATATGTTCCAATAGGACTAAAATCCTCACCCTCTGATTGGACAAAGGGTAGCACAGTTTTTTCTATGATTATGACTCCAGTACCATATGCTACCATTTTATGCCAACATGCAAAATATTTTAAATGAGGTTGCCGGTTTCGCAATTATTTCATCAACAGGGTCACTTGCAAAACACTTCATTGTTCTAGATTTTTCACCTGTGTAGCAGATGAAGTTCTGAATGAAGTGGTGTTCAAATTACAAATGAGTTTATGATTTGAACTAAAATAGTGAGACCTCATCATTTTTTTGATTTATTGATTATTTGTAAAGTGAAGTCGTCGGGTACATGAGAGGTTTATTTACTAAACTTTTACTGTTAAAAGTTGCCTTGATGTATGTTTTTAGGCAATGAGTAGGGTCTTATTGGAGTACATGTATATACATTATTGTGTTGAATTGACGGTAACATGGTCTGTGGTTTGCGGCTCGGAGCTTAAGTTCATCCTCGAAGCTCCACATTTTGGTTGAACATAAACTCCGAACTGCAAACCTCAGATCATGTTACTGTCAATTCATCACAATAACTTATAATGCTGAACCACAATAATGTTGTGCAGCCCTAGATGGTAATATTTTGTATTGGAGGATTCAAACATGACAAGGGCAACGCCTCCGGTCCCCCGACCAAGATGGCAAATTCAAGGGAGCTGTTAGGATGCAATTTGTTCGCAGAGCATGGCCATTTTTTAACTTGACCTGTATTTCCAACCAATTAAACCACATACTTAGTTTCGTTTCAGTCAAATGATCCAAAGTAAAGTTATCATCCGGACAACACAAAAAACGTATTTTCTAAGTCGAAAAAGGGGAATAAATCCAGTAAAAATCAGTGGGGCGTGCCCATTTTCGAACTTGACCTGCATTTCCACCCAAATAAGCGGCATACTAAATTTTGTTTCAATCAAATGATCCTAACTAAAGTTATCATCCGGACAACACAAAAACTGTATTTTTTTCAAGTCGAAAAAGGGGAATAAATCCAGTAGAAATCAGTGGAGCGTGCCCATTTTCGAACTTGACCTGCATTTCCACCCAAGTAAGACACATACCAAATTTAGTTTCAGTAAAATCATCCAAACTAAAGTTATCATCCGGACAAGGGTGTGACGGACGGACGGACGGATGCACGCACGGACAGACGGACGGACCTGTATTTCCAACCAATTAAACCACATACTTAGTTTCGTTTCAATCAAATGATCCAAAGTAAAGTTATCATCTGGACAACACAAAAAACGTATTTTCTAAGTCGAAAAAGGGGAATAAATCCAGTAAAAATCAGTGGAGCGTGCCCATTTTCGAACTTGACCTGCATTTCCACCCAAATAAGCGGCACACTAAATTTCGTTTCAATCAAATGATCCTAACTAAAGTTATCATCCGGACAACACAAAAACTGTATTTTTTAAGTCGAAAAAGGGGAATAAATCCAGTAGAAATCAGTGGAGCGTGCCCATTTTCGAACTTGACCTGCATTTCCACCCAAGTAAGACACATACCAAATTTAGTTTCAGTAAAATCATCCAAACTAAAGTTATCATCCAGGAAGGGTGTGACAGACGGACGAACAGACGGACGAACGGACGGACGGACAGACGCATGCACGGACAGACGGATGGACAGATGGACGGACACTGCTGATTACAATAGTCCCCCGAAGGGTCGGGGGACAAAAATACACAGAACAATACGTGCGGGTGAATGGGTTAATCGATATGGCATGAGCGCCAGCGTGGAAGGATAAAACGAGAGGACGCGCATGTCATTCTGTGTTGATTACACACCTTCATGTCTATAAAAACAATTATTAGAAGGACACACATCACTTCATTTGATAACTATCAACAAAAAGACCACATTTTCTTGCCAACCAAATTTGTGTACTCATACTCTTCTTCTTCTGGGTATTCATTACCCCTTCATATATCAACTTTATTTCTTCTTCGCTATTTTTGTACACATTAAACTCCCCATATCCTTCAATTTAAGACTTTTATTTAGTTATTTTGCAATCGGTTCAGTTTCAGGTGATCAATCATCTGCTCAATGATTTCCATTTGGCACATGTGTGCGGAACAGATTTTCATTTTCCACATGGTTTAGTGCTGCTGTAGAAGGGGATTTCATAGAACAGGCATGTAATCAAGTGCAGAATGTAACTTATTGTCATGTGCCAATCTCTGTACAGTAGAATAAAATGTTACAGATAAAATCTTGTAACAGTTCCAGAGCAGGTAAATCAATTAATCATTTCAACACTTATGACCACTAATTATTATGATAAAGGTACGTTTATTATTAAATATGGCCTCCTGCTTCCCTTCCCTCACATCCAACCAATCCCAATATTTGAAACTTTTATAACTTTTAAATTTTACAGACAAGTACACTGCCATAGCAAAGGCCAATAAACTAACTTCACTAAAGAGATAGATTTGGACCAAATTTCATCACTGGGCAGCTGCACTGGTAAAACAAGAGGACCCACAGGGCCTGAAGCACTCACCTGGAACAGAACCCGATATAAACCGAGGCCATGCAATTGGTAAAACAAGAGGACCCACAGGGCCTGAAGCACTCACCTGGAACAGAATCCGATATAAACCGAGGCCATGGATGAATCTACATTTAGCAGTCAATCTCCATAGGATCCATGGTCAATCCTTAAGCCCCTCAGTAGTGACTAAAATAGTCCAAGCATCATGCCTTTTCTTCAGTTAATCATAATGTAATAAACAGCTGCGCCATGAGCGCATGATACGCCTGTTATTAATTACAAGAGGGAACCACACGATATGAGTATACATGTGTACTTGTCAGGTTACATATACTTGCCAGCAAAAAATCATGAAAATTGCTCAAAGTCCAACATGTGGAAAATTGCCTATATTTTGATTAATAAAGTCCCATAACTCTGGAATGACAAATCAGACAGCGACACAAATCGAGAGGGAGATTCCTTCTATCAACATATACTTGCAACCAAAAAATCATGAAAATTGCTCTAAGCATTTTCAAGTTATTGTTCGACATGTGAAAAATAAAGTCCCATAACTCTGGAATGACTAATCGAATGGCGACACCAACCGAAAGGGAGCTTCCTTCCATCAACATAAACCACCTACCAAAAAATCGTGAAAATCTCTCGAAGCGTTGTCGAGTTATCGTACGACGTGTAAAAAATCAACAATTTTCTAAGTAATAAAGTCCCATAACTCTGGAATGACTAATCGAACGGCGATACTAAACGAAAGGGAGCTTCCCTCCATCGATATACACCACCTACCCAAAAATCACGAAAATCTCTCAAAGCGTTCTCGAGTTATCGTACGATGTGTAGAAAATCAACAATTTTCTAAGTAATAAAGTCCCATAACTCTGGAATGACTAATCGAACTGTGCCACCAAACGAAAGGGAGCTTCCCTCCATCGATATACACCACCTACCCAAAAATCACGAAAATCTCTCAAAGCGTTCTTGAGTTATCATACGACGTGTGACCGGACGGACAGATGGACAGCGGTATACCATAATATGACCCGTTTTTTCAAAACGGGCGTATAAAAAGTGGAGCTCCCCTATGGAGCCCTTTGATATACAACCTATGTGGATTAATCTTAGTGACACATCTCTAGAGAGTACTTAATAAAAAGTCTCTAATTCTTCAGCTCCATGGCTCCTTATAAAATTAACTTGGAATAATGTTTCTATTTTTAGCACACATTGAGTCACATGATAGCTAGGGTTAATTTTTTTCATATAAATGAAATATCTGTTTCCCGCTCATGCTGCATATCAAATTTTGTTAAAATCGGACTAAGAGTTCTAAGTAGTGAACTGGAGATTTGTATACCAAATATGAAAGGATTCTGACAGGTGGATCAGAAGAAGATTTTTAAAGAAATTTCTATATATTGCCTAGAGTTAAAATTTGAGCTACCATAGGGAGCCCAAATATGAACCCACTGACCCAATTTGAACAAACTTGAATCTGCCCCCCCCCCACACTCCCTCCTTTGAGATGTTGTATACCAAATATGAAAGCATTCTGACTGGTGAATCTGAAAAAGTGATTTTTAAAGAATCTGATCCCCTCAGAGATGTTGTATACCCAATATGAAACAATTCAGACTGGTGGATCGGAAGAAGATTTTTAAAGAAAAATGTCTTCATATTGCACTAAGTTAAAATATGTGCTCCCACTGGGAGCCCAAATAACCCAGGCACTCAAATTGAACAAACTGGAATCTCAACCTCCTAGAGATGTTGTATAGCAAAAAAAAAGGATTCTGACCTGCGGATCTGAAGAAGATTTTTAATGAAATTTCCTCATATTGCACTAAATTAAAATTCGGGCTGCCATAGGAAGCCCAAATATCAATGCAGGGACCTGATTTGAACAAACTTAAATCAAACCTCCCTAGAGATGTTGTATACCAAATATGAAAGGATTCTAACTGGTGGATCTGAAGAAGATTTTTAAAGAAATTTCATCATATTGCACTGAGTAGAAATTTTGGGCTACAATAGAGCCCAAATATGAGCCCAGGGACCCGATTTGAACAAACTTGAATCTGACCTTCTAGAGATGTTATATACCAAATATGAAAGCATTCTGACTGGTGGGTATGAAGGAGATTTTTAAAGATTATTCACCATACTGCCCTAAGTTAAAAATTCAGGCTCCACTATTGAGCCCAAATATGAACCAAGGGGCTTCATTTTAACAAACTTATATGGATGATGTATACCAAATATCAAAAGATTCTGATCATTGGTTCTGGAGAAAATTATCTTTTAAATTTCTGCAAATATGCTAACTCAGCATTTTTTCGATGCCCCCTCTCCACCCCTACAGAACACCCTGACACAACGGATGGTAATTTTTTTTACCATTCAGTTCTATGGGTCCTAAGGATGCTGCATACCAAATAACAGTTCTGGGGTTTGGGAAATATTTGAGTTTGAAAATATTTCTATTTTAAGCTCCTGGGGTTTCCACGGGGAACAGGAACTTTTTTTTTTTGCATGAATCAAGTACTTATGACCCAATAATATCACAAACCAAATTTGGTTCAAATCGGACAGTCGGTTCATAAAATAAATTTTTTGGGTGGGGGCCAAAACTCTTGCCCCTCCCATTACAAAGGCAGATATTGCTTCACGAACTATGTTTGAAAAAACTTGAATCTACACCTCAGAAGGAAGTTCCATACCAAATATCAAGTCATTGTACCCACTGGTTCATCAGAAGAAAATTTTTAAAACATTTTGGAGCATTTCCCCCACCCCCTCCCTGTTGGGCTGGGCAGGTTGAGTTGAACAAAAACGCAATGACCCTTCAGCACCATCTCTCACACAAACTTTCACTTGAATTGGTCCAGTTGTTTTGGAGGAGAAGCCCAAAACATGGTGTTGACAGATGGCAGACAGACCCACGACAGACGGAGAGCGATTCGATAAGCTCAGCTTGACTTCATCAAGGTGAGCTAAAAAAAAATTTGACAACTTCTCCATGAGATTCCATGGCTAGTTTTTTTAGTGACAATTGGAATCATGGAAATCTAACATGTAATTAAAAGGACTGCAAAAATATGATTACTACTCACAGATGGAATTGTGAACAGTGACAAGAAAACATAATCAAATTATACCTTATATGTGCTGTCGTAAAAAAAAAAAAAAAACTGACATGTAAGATCAATGAGCATATGTCCCCAGATGACAAAATCCCCCACCTGTGAAGAGAGAGGTGAATCAAAATGTTCATGTAAAAAAACCAGATCTTCTCACAACGTATACCTATAGCAAGTTTTGTGAAAATCTGATTACATTATTTCAAGTTAACATGTTCACAAAATCATTATAAGACAAACACCAGGTTTTCAACAAAAAGGGGCATAACTGCTATGAAAGCTGAGGAAATTTGGGAAATATTGTACTTGACCAAATTCTTTTCACAATGATGGCTTGTAGCAAGCTTTGTAGAAATTGAAATTTTATAGTAAATTTCCTTTCTTATTATACCTACCACAATTGTTTACTACAGGCTTGCACTACAGTGGAAGTCCCTAACTCGGATAATATACTCTCTATTTTTGTCTTTCCCAAGCAATTTGGGAAAGAAAAGTGGTGCAAAAGCACCAAGAAAAAATAAGCCAAAACTGGGTCAAGTGCTACCGGTGCAGACCCAGTACGGGATGCTCTCTTCCAAGTACAACTCCACGACTTCCGTTGCCAGTGCGCATATGCGTCGCTAATGACTCATTCTTTTTGAAGACCCAGTACGGGACGTTCTCTTCCAAGTACAACTCCACGACTTCTGTTCCAGTGCGCATATGCGTCGCTAATGACTCATTCTTTTTGAATCCGCCAACGTTAGAGTTATGTGATCAGCGGGGAGGAAGGATTCTTACCCGTATAAGAAGACGGGAGGGCCTCCATGTAAACAATTGTGGTAGGTATAATAAGAAAGGAAATTTACTATAAAATTTAAATTTCTTATCAACCTACCCACAATTGTTTACTACAGGCTGAATAGACAATAGACTGGAGGGAATCACATAACCAACCCTACACATAACCCATGTGCACTGGAACCGTGAACAGACGGAAGAGGTCCCGAGGCTTATCAACTACAGCATCACAAACATTAGTAAAAGACAATGAAAGATGAGGCGTATGGTTCTGTGTGATGCACAGACAGAAAGGGCAGTAACAGCATGGAGCTGGAACTGACCCTGCAAAAAGCTAATGGCTGGGATAGACAACAGCCTGAGCTGAAGAAAGATCGCCCGTAGGACAAAGGTCCTCTGTCGGCTCTTGCAACTGCGCAGATAAATGGAGAAGGTAGCATTTCTCCAGTAGGCTGCCAGTATAACATCTGACAACATGACGGAGTTAGTAAAAGCACTGAGAGGAAGACAATGCATGCACATCGTGGCAGAAAAAACAACTGGTAATACAATCACCAGTAGCTAGATGAGCGGAAGCTGCACGAATAGCAAGACAAATCCATCGAGAAATGGATGCAGGAGAGATCTGGCATGTGAGAAAACGCATATCCATCCAGGATAAAGGCATGAACGCCCCCCATCCCCAAGCAGAGCAGCACCCAAGAAAGTGTCCATCTTGGAGTAAACTGCAAAGTCCTAGGCCTTTTCAAGGAAAAGAGCTGAACAAGCTTGGAGAGGCAAGGATGAGTGTCGAAACAATGTGGTACCACATATGAAAAAGGTCTCCGAAACATGGACTTGTGCCCATTGCTGGAGACCCCCAGAAACAAATATATACCAGAAACTCTGCATGCGGTGTGATCGAAGGAGTGACAGATGCAACAGAGTGATCGCACACCATCGACAGAAGAACCTTCTACTTAGCCACAGAGGCTAAACCAGTGGAGTGAGTGCCTCCTTGAAGAAGAAAAGCAACTCCACTGCTTGTCTCGAAAAACCACTACAGAGGAGACAGGAACTTATAAAAGACATGTGCGAAGGCACAATGAAGTCGGGTCAACTTGAAACCTCCTCGGGAGACTTTGGCAAAGAAAGTCGCGACGTAGAGGGAGACATGCCGGAACCGCTGCTAACAGAGAGCGGTGCAGATTGATCCACACCCACCGAGGCGACAGGGGTGTGATCGAAAGGATTCGACGACTGCAGGTTGATATCTAGGCAAGAACCAGAGGCGGAATCGGAACCGGCGGGAAGGCATAGCCGACAAGACCGTCCCAAAGGAGGGCCAGAGTGTCCACGGCGAAAGCCAGAGCATCTGGACACGGGGACACGAAAGTGTCCTCCTGATGGTTCCAATGAGTCGCAAAGAGATCGATGGAACACCGGCATGTGGAGCATCCACTCGGTAGAAAAGAACCTGCCCCGTCAGGACAGGGAGTCGGCTAGGACGTTCAGACGACCGGAAATGTGACGAACAACCACCCCGGTGTTGACATCCTGAGCGAGCAGTAAAAGATCACGAGCCAATTCGTACATTGGAACCGAGTGCGTGCCGCCCTGGTTCCGCATGTAAGCAACCACTGTCGAATTGTCGAACAACAGAAGGACCTGACTGAAACTCGGAAGAAGAGCAAGCTCCTTGTGGTTGATGTGTAGAGATGCCCGATCCTGGTCCCACATCACGTGAAGGGAAATACCTAGAGGATCCAACGTCGCACCCCATCCGAGATCGCTGACATCTGCCATCAGAACGCGCTCGGACATGTGTAAGTCCAACGGGACACCCTGCGTGATCCACTGAACATTCATCCAGTGCAGAAGGTGAGGATAAGAGATGCTGGTAACTGAAGCACCAGATCCAGAGAATTGACATTCGGCCTCCAGCGAATGAGCAGAAAGTGTTGGAGAGGTCTGACATGCAGCCAACCTAGAGGAATGAGATCTGTCACCGAACCACAGAGACCGAGCAGCCGGAGAATACCCCGTGCTGTCACAGATGTGGACTGGGAATAGAGTCAGAGCAAAAGCTGAGAGAATCACAGCCCTGGCCTGGGGAACTGCCACCGTATTGAAATGAGTGTGGAAGGCCATCCCCAGATGACAAAACGACTGAGAAGGGACCAGATCCGACTTCTCCTCGTTGACTCTGAATCCTAGCGACGTGAGCAAGCTCAACAGTGTCGACAACCAACTCCAGGAAGGCAGCACTGGAATGCCTCTGGAGGATATCATCTAGATATGCCTAAGTAGTCACCCTGGACTGTGTGTGATGGAAGGCTATCACATGCGACATCAGTCGGGTGAAGGCCCAAGGAGCCAGGTTGAGGCCGAAAGGCATGGCCTTCAACTGGTAAACTCACCCCAGAAAAGCAAATCTGAGATACTTCTGCGACACCTGATGAATCGGAACGTGAAAGTAAGCGTCTCGCAGGTCGATGCTGAAAGCAAAATCTCCCTTGTGAATGGAACGGCGGACCGACCTGAAAGTCTCCATGCTGAACTTGGGAGCAATGATAGACTGGTTCAGGATACTGCAGATCGATAACCGGTCGGAGACGGCCGCCCTTCTTCAGCACCAAGAACAGGTGGGAATAAAACCCCAATGACTGAATGTTCTTGACGACCTCGATCGCCCCCTTGGCCAGGAGATTGTCTATCTCCGTGGACAAAAGCTCCCGACATAAAACGTCTGAAGGAACTGTGGTTGGAAGAGGCACTCTGGACAGAGTGGGGTGCCTTCAGAAGGATATTTGCAGCCCGGACCGAACAACATCTAACACCCAATGATCGGATGTGATGGTGGCCCAATGGTCTGCGAACTCTGCTATCCTTCCTCCAACCTGGACGAATCGAGGTGAGGACCTTCAGTTCGAGCCCCGAAGAGACCCACGAGAGGAGAAACCACCTCCTCTACTGAATGAAGAATCCCGAGACTTCCCTCTAGCCTGCGGCGCTTACCCTTACCCATGAGTAAGAAGCAGAAGCAGTGGCAGAAGGATCAACCCTTTGCTTCGCAGAGGAAGCAGAAGGGTACTTGTTAGGCTTTGAACGGTTCCTGCCTCCCTTAGAAGGCTGATCAAGCTGACGAAGCAGCAGCTGATCGTTGGAAAGACGTAGGATGTCACCTCGGACCGTCGACACGGAACCCATGGAACAGTAGTGGACCTGCCAAAGAAGCAGATCGACGAGCAGTTCGCTGCCCCCAGGAAGGGATCGGCCTGTGTCCAGCACAGAGTCCCTTTGAACTAGTTCCAAAATAGCTGTGTCACAGACATGCATGTGAGTAAGATGCATGACAGCACACGCAAAGGAGCCTGTACATCATCAAACCTATCTGGAGGCAGATACAACGTGATTGGAGAGAGAAAGTATACCCAGCATTTCTCTCGATAAGTCCAACATGGACTCCAGAGTCGTCATAGGAATGACGGCCGACTTGGGCTTGGAAAGCCCAAGGGAATTGGAGTCCTGATCCAAAATCGTCAAAGTCTGGCAGACTGACGGATTGGCGAAATCGTAGTAACGATAACGCACCGGAGGCAAAAAGGTGTCAACCCTGGTGAAGAACGGAGCCTTCATAGCCTTGGAACTAGCTTAGAGTCCAATGCTGAAAATGCTTCAACCACTTGTACTGACTGGCACGGTTGAAGATGCCCAGAAGCAGGTTGCTCCACAGGCTGTAGGCGCGCGACCGATGATCGCGGCCTGGCCGACACTGTCGGCTGGTTTGATATCTGGAAGGAACCTAAACACAAAGTCATGAGCTGCCCCCAAGTCAGAAGACTGCTGGCTCTCGACATCGTGGGCAAACCAGCTGATGCCTCCCATGATATAGGCACCAGGGGGATCAGAAAGCGGCCGGTTTCCAATCCCAGGAGGCGGTGCCATAGGGGGCGCCTGGAAACCACTCACTGCCTCGCTGGAAGCAATGGGAAGGCTCTTGGACAGAACCTGAGTGAGTAAGGAGAGGACCTCCCTTTAAGCTCACTGCCCGTACCAGCCGGTTTGACATGGGAACAAACCAGCAAAGTGGCTTCACACCTGACCCTCTTAACCAGCGAAGGGTCACGATCCTCCAATACACCCGAAGCGGGGCAACGGGCGGCAGCCGGAACATCTGAGGGCAGACGTGTATAGGGGTACAACACACCCCAAGGATCAACATAGCGGGAACTCAGGAGAGTTGCCGCGGACCTCTGTAGGGCAGAAGATCCAGGCTGCACAGAAGGCGTTGGTCCCGCAAAACTGGCCGTGTGACCAGAATGAGTGGACAGAAAATGCAAATGACAAAACTGTGGTACTCGATGGCGCAGACACCACAGTAGAGGGTCCGGCCGGCAGCCACTTCCAACTTCGCCGAGTTGAAGTCAGGGAAGGCTGAGGCCGATACCACCACGTCTACACTCCCAGACACCGCTGCAGACCACTGCAGGTATAAAACTACTGTGCTCAACGGCTGAGAGGACACAGTAGGGGGTTCAGTCAGCAGCCACTTCCGACTTCGCCGAGTAGAAGTCGGGGAAGGCTGAGGTCGATACCCCACAACCACACTACAGACCTCCAGGCAGACCCTTGCAGGGATAAGCCGAGGCCGGCTAAAAATGGTGCCCGATGACATTGTAGACGGAACAGCAGTAGCAGCAGATACGACGGGAGCTGTTGGAACTGGCGGAAAAGGGGAGAGAGCCACCTAGCTCGGTCTCCAAAGGAGGAGTCACAACCCTAGTGACAGCCTCAGATGTCGACTGGAGAGGGCCCATAGTCCCAGAACCAGGCATCTCTTCACCAGAAATCCAACAGCTCCTGCAGTATCCACCACGGTAAAAAAAACTGCACATCCCCCATGGAAGGGAATAACTCTCATCAGACGTGGTCGAGTCGGGAGGCCCTGAAATGACAGTGTTCCCCACCCCCCGCTGGTGCAGGAGGAGCTGCTGCACATCCCCCATGGAGGGTGAGTAATTCTCACCAGTCGTGGTCGAGTTGGGAGGCCCCGAAACGACAGCGTTCCCCACCCCCCCTGTGGGTGTGGGAGGAGCTGCACATCACCCACAGAGGGGGTATGACTCACACCAGACGTGGTCGAGTCGGGAGGACCCGAAACGACAGAGTTCCACACCACACGCGGGGGCGGAAGAAACAGCCACGACAATGCACCAAGGCGAGGGCAAAAGGAATTACCCTAAAGGAACCGAACCGGAAAAAACAGAGGTGAGAGCAGTAGAAGAAAAAGGTGAACTCAACAGATACAGAAAGTAGGACACCCTCAACTACGAGAGAAGGTGGCAGAAAAAAACGGTGGGTACACGACAGAACCCAGACAGCCGACATGGACTGAAAAAAACAGAAATTCAGCCCTCAACAGAGTGAAGAAATCCTGTCCAGACAGACCCTGATTGACACCTAACTCCAATAACAATTAAATTTATCAACTGAAAAATTTCATTGTCGAACCGCGTTGACACGATGTCGTAAAAACAATCGCGAAAACGGAAGAGTAAATAATATACAATGAGAATGTAGTTGAAAATATTAACAAGAATAGATAAAACACAGTCCTGTTATTATAAGATCTTCAGATCCATAATTCCAGTCACAGGAAAACCATTATCGACGAGTTGAATTATCACTGTTTCATAATGCATATGGCGGAGACACATCCTTCACATGTCTCGGATAAAAAAAGAATTAGTCATTAGCGACGCATATGCGCACTGGCAACGGAAGTCGTGGAGTTGTACTTGGAAGAGAGCGTCCCGTACTGTGTCTGCGCCGGTTGCACTCGACCCAGTTTTGGCTTATTTTTTCTTGGTGCTTTTGCACCACTTTTCTTTCCCAAATTGCTTGGGAAAGACAAAAATAGAGAGTATATTATCCGAGTTAGGGACTTCCACTGTAGTGCAAGCCTGTAGTAAACAATTGTGGGTAGGTTGATAAGAAATATGATTACATTTGTTCAAGTTATCATGTTCACAATGTCATTATCACACAAATGCCAAGTTCCCAAAAAAAGGGGCATAACTCCTACAAAAGCTGACATAATTTGGTGAGTATCGAATTCAACACAGATCTTATCTAAATGTATGCCTACAGTAAGTTTTGTGAATACG